>JAMPIV010011771.1:5000-49968 GCA_024509875.1 Oreohelix idahoensis | reverse complement strand
CGGAGAGGCAGGTCAACAAGTTCATAAGGAAATGGCTTGGGTTACCACTAGGGTCTGTCAGACAAAGCACTGTACTTTGAGAAGGCAAAGCTTGTGATTCCTTTCAAGTCAGTTGTGGAAGAATACAAAAGCAGGAGAAAGGTGAGGCTCGCAGTGATGCTGTGAAAGTCAGCAGGCGGAGTAAGCCCATTCAGCCCCACATTGAAAAAAAAAAAAAAAACCTGGGAAGAATTGGAAAGTGGATGAGCTGTTGGTGCTGCCTAAAGAGTCGGCTTAAGCTGAAGGAGGTAATCAGATACAACACAGTACTAATAGATGGGGATCAGGCCATTGTGACATCCACTGGTGGTCGAAAGCATCAAGCAAGGAATGCAGAGACCATGGTAACTCAGGTAATTCGAGAAGCTGAGAATGATAAGAGGATGCAAAAAAGCAGTGCAGCAAGCCCAACAAGGCAGTGGACTACATGTGAAGGAGCCCTGGCAAAGATCCTTGACATGGAATGATATATGGCATTTGGCGCTCCTTAGACTCAGTCTACATTACCAGATTAATGTAAGACCTCCTGCCATTGTCGCAAACCTTTTGAGATGGGGAAAGTCTGATGATGCTCAGTGCCTTCCTATGGCCATGAGATGCAGACACTTGAAACATGTACTCTCAGCTTGCATGTGTCTTTAGGTGTTATTTAGACAGAGTACTAAATGAGCATGGCTGCTACAAAAGACCTGGCAAGGTTGAAGGTGAACAGGGGTCAAAAGTCAGACCGTATAGTACCGCAAATACATACTTATGAGAGCAGGAAAAGTCAGCACATCCCAACCAAGAGTAAGCAGTTTACTATCTATTCTTGACTGTGCAAATGACTGAGAAAAATGGCAGTAGATCTATGAGGGTGAGGGACATATCCAGCAGTAACAGAAGATCTCGACTCGGTGACATCGCCAAGCTATAGTGCGCTACATCGCCTCACATCATCGCACCAGATTATAATGATTGAGCTGACTGTGCAATTTGAATCCAGATTGGATGAGCAGCACTCGTTCAAGTTGGTCACGGACTTGAGACATGACTGGCTCACTGCAAGGGTCATTGCTGTTGAGGTAGGTGCAAGAGGTCTAGTGGCTGTTTCAGTGTGTGATCTACTGAAAACTGTTGGGTTTGAAAGGACAGTCAAGAACAAGGGCACTTAAGAGACTAAGTGAAACTGCCGAAAGGGCATCGTGCTGGCTGTGGAACAACTGCAACGAGCTATGGAATTCAGGATAGTAATTTATTTTCAACATTAGGGTTACTTTCACAATTGCCAACAACTGACCCCAAATACATTTATGTATACAGTCATGGCCCCCTTAGAGTATAAAGGAGATTAAGGGTCGAAACACTTGATCGACGGGGGACTACTTCTGATGATCAAAGCTATTTCTGTTGTATTGCTCCTGTATAGAGTTTCTTATCATTCATCATATAATTTATCACACTGCTTCATATTTACTTAAATGTTGTTTGTTACTTTTATTATTGCAACATTGTTATTATTCCAATGCTCCTTGATAAACAACATTTTTGGTTTTGCCAGCCGGGCGAAAATTAACACAATTTTTGGCGTGCCCACTTTAGAGCAAGCAACATATAGTGAGTGCAATGGCATCTCCAAGTAAGTTTTTTTTGGAAATATTTATGATATAAATAATTCAGCTCACCTAATTTACTGGCCTCAAAATCTAGTAGTGTCACTTCAGTCTACACAGCTGTAAATAGATGCTGCTCTTTGAGACGGAGAAGGCAAAAGCAGTGAGGAAAGAAAAACTGGTTTACCCCACCTCATAAAGCTAGGCCTAGCATAGTGAAGTTTACCCCACCTCATAAAGCTAGGCCTAGCATAGTGAAGTCTCTGAAACTTCACTCCCTTATTATAGTACGTCCCTTAACTTTGTGTTTAAATCGAACTGGCCACATTTTTTACAAAATGGTCACTTCTACCGCTACAACCTGAAGTAATCACACTCAGTAGTATTGGGATGAGTTTACTAACTTTTTTAGTTTTTGTAATATGAGTTGAGCCTACTTTTGTCGAGGTGTACACTGTTTGCCTAGACCAGTGTTTTTCTCAACCTTTTTGTGTTCACGGCACACTTTTCAATTTTCTAAACATTTACGGCACATCTATCTGACCCCGCGCCTGAATACACAATTACAGTGATATGTACTAAACTTAAATACACTAATTTGTGGGTACTTTAGAATAAATAAAACTCTCGATTTGATTTTCTTTTAATTGTTTAAAACAATTTTGAAGTATAATCTATTTTTGTTCAAAAGAGCAGTTAATAGCTCCAATTATTATTGAATGAATTTTCAAGCTGTAAGATCAGTTTTACATTACTAGGATCACTAAAAATATACTTCATATAGTCAATTTACAAAATTTTGTTGCATTTTTTACTTTGATAAGCGCAGTGGGCACACTAGTGTGCCGCGGCACACCACTTGAGAAACACTGGCCTAGACATTAAATGTGTGAGTTATATTAGAATGCATATCCAAATATAATGGATTGGGGTCTGGTATAATGCTGAAATAGTTTAGCGTATCATCATATACATGAGAATCCACTTTTCAAAATTAATTGCATCAGGATTGCACGGTACAATTTATACACATGCTGTAAAAAAAACAAATGATCTTTTTTAGATTTGTAAATAAAAAAAAAAAAAAACTATTCATGATGGTTTTATATTGTTTTGTAAAATAAAGAAAATTGTGTTTTGTAAAATTAAGACAATTTGTTTGGTAGTCACATATTGATTTTTTTATGATCTGATTATTTCCCATTAGGGGAACAGATTAAGTCCCTTACATGGTCATAAAATGCAGTATTAACTTAACTCTTTCAGTCCCAAGCAAAAAAGTGGGTTTGGCCCAAGCAAAAATGGCCACCCCAGTGCGTTTTTATTGTTGTTTGGAAATAATTTTTTTAAAATGTTCATATGCATAAATAACTTTGTTGTTGTATATGAAACTGAAGGTAATTGGATGTACTTTACTCTTGTGCTACAAGTATAAAAGCTTTCATTGAAAAATGATTAGTTATTCAAGGTAAAATGGAGGATATGCGCTTAAAAAAATCGCTTTAAAAATCTAAAATAAATATCTCAAAACAGAAACACGATCACTCTTAAACACGTGCGGTATTTAAAAGAATGTACTTGCAGTCGGAAATGACTTTGTGGGTAGTTATAATTAGAAACAGTCTCAAACAGAGGCACATATACTAAAGGCTTTTTAAAGTCGATTGGGCCAAGCGCGTCTAACCCCTGAGCTTTTATAAAGTCGATTGGGACTTAAAGAGTTAAATGTAATATGTTTTATAATGTTTGTTCCGTCTCAAAAACAGCTGTTAATTTTAAAATAAAGTGTTGGCCTCTATTATACTGAGTAACTGCAAATTTTGGTGCTGATGGAACAAAGTGTGTGTGGAAACGTAAAGAACAGACAGACAAGACCTTTTATTTATATAGATATGTTGTACATCTTAGGAGTGAACGTACAAACACTTGTCTGTTCTCACCTGTATTATCTTATAAGTTGTACATCTTACAGACAAACTTGCGATGGAAGAAGGAGCACTACAACAGTATGATATAGGGACAACTTATGAAATAGCAAAAACAACTATAAATCCACATTCAAGTCCAAATGGGAAAGAGAACACTCAGATCATTAAAAAATGCTGCATATCATCAGCTATCTAGGCGAGAGCAGGTCACCATTTTTCGGCTACGCATTGGACACAACAGATTGAGATACCATCTAAAAAGCATGGAAGGAGCTTGAACAAGTGGCATAGGCCAGGCAAGATCTTGAACACATGACAAAGGGCAGGAAAGATCGTGAAAACATGGCAAAGGGCAGGAAGTATCTTGAACATATGGCATAGGGCAGGAAGGATCTTGAACATATGGCATAGGGCAGGAAGTATCTTGAACATATGGCATAGGGCAGGAAGTATCTTGAACATATGGCATAGGGCAGGAAGTATCTTGAACATATGGCATAGAGCAGGAAGTATCTTAAACATATGGCATAGGGCAGGAAGTATCTTGAACATATGGCATAGGGCAGGAAGTATCTTGAACATATGGCATAGGGCAGGAAGTATCTTGAACATATGGCATAGGGCAGGAAGTATCTTGAACATATGGCATAGGGCAGGAAGGATCTTGAACATATGGCATAGGGCAGGAAGTATCTTGAAACATATGGCATAGGGCAGGAAGGATCTTGAACATATGGCATAGGGCAGGAAGTATCTTGAACATATGGCATAGGGCAGGAAGTATCTTGAACATATGGCATAGGGCAGGAAGTATCTTGAACATATGGCATAGGGCAGGAAGTATCTTGAACATATGGCATAGGGCAGGAAGTATCTTGAACATATGGCATAGGGCAGAAAGGATCTTGAACATATGGCATAGGGCAGGAAGTATCTTGAACATATGGCATAGGGCAGGAAGGATCTTGAACATATGGCATAGGGCAGGAAGTATCTTGAACATATGGCATAGGGCAGGAAGTATCTTGAACATATGGCATAGGGCAGGAAGTATCTTGAACATATGGCATAGGGCAGAAAGGATCTTGAACAAATGGCATAGGGCAGGAAGGATCTTGAACGTATGGCATAGGGCAGGAAGGATCTTGAACATATGGCAATGGGCAGGAAGGATCTTGAACAAATGGCATAGGGCAGGAAGGATCTTGAACATATGGCATAGGGCAGCAAGGCTTGGCATGAATTTGTGAAGGTGTATGCTCCTTAGGGAGCTGAAGTTTAAGGATGATTATGGTGACATGAACAGTGCACTTCAGCGGAAACTTTGAAATGCAATATTGAGAAAATGTATGGGCTACTTATAAGTTCACTACTACAGGTCTGTAAACCCTTTATCCGAAAACCCCCGGGGGTCAGCTTTGTTTCGGAAACCGGTTTTTTTTTTTTTTTTTTCAGTTTTCAAATTTACCCAAAATAGCCGAAGTTGCCCAATCTATTTTAAAAAATAGCCCAAAGTCGCCTAATGTAGTAAAAAAAATCTCCCAAATTGTGATCAGAAAGTAGCCAAAAGAAAATTTTGATTTTCAGAATATTTCTGGTAAAAGAGTATAGACCTGTATAAAATAACACTGCCAGATCTCATTCAGTGCCCGCCAGAACAGGAGACATTTCAAGAACTCATTTGGATTTCTTGATCATTTTTATATATCCTGAAGTTCATCCCAAATGAGTTGGTGTACTTAAACAACACCCAGGTCGTTGATGCCTCTGTAGTGACCGTCAAAGCAGTCTTGTAGGGCAACAACAAATTGATTCCACTTTGCTCTGTCGGTGGCCATCCTTCGTACAGTGCCCCAACTCTGGTTCATTCTTTGCATCTCAGCCTCCACAGTCCTCCGCCAAGTTGTTTTTGGTCGGCCTCTTTCGTTTTCCTTCAGGGGTCCATAGCATAGCTGTTCTTGATTTCTCTTGTTCTCCATATGTTTCCCAATGCAATGAAAGCTCCTCTAGCCTTTTTTATTCTTATTTTGATATCGCTGTCTGTATCTCCAACTTTGTCTATGTTACTTCCAAGATATGTGTACGATTCTACATCTTTTAGTGGTGTTTCTTCAAGTTCAACCTTGTTATCATTTCTTGCATTTATTCTCATAATCTTGCCATGAGAAATATAAAGGTCTCATTTTTTAAACTTAACAATGTATTTCTGTAAACTCAGGCGTACAGGAATGTAGGTTTGTTAAATTCTAATGCAATTGAAATCAGTAGACTTTACAAGTATTGATTGTTACATCTGATCCATGAAGATATGGGCGTGTCAGATTGTGAAAGTTATGTTCACTCTGTGGGATTATAGGTATGTCAGATTGTGAATGTTATATCTCATCAGTGAGAATATAAACATGACAAGTTTCGAATGTTGCATCTGATGTATGAGAACTTAGATATGTCAGACTGTCAATGTTATATTCAGTCTGTGAGACTATAGATATGCCAGATTGTGTATGAATGTTATATTCAGTCTGTGAGACTATAGATATGCCAGATTGTGAATGTTATATTCAGTCTGTGGAACTATAAATATTTTAGATTGTGAATGTTATATTCAGTCTGTGAGACTATAGATGTGTAAGTAAATAAATTAAGGGGCTGCTGTAAAACTGGTAAGGAATATAAGTATATAAACCAGTAAAGCGGTATTTAATCAGTTCTATGTGACAGCCTGCTGCCATCAATGGTACCTATACCTTGTAGCGGTATGGCAGCTTGTGTACCCTGACAATCCCCAGAGCTATGCCAGTGGGAGTTTTTACTCCTGGTAGGTTCAACCATGCTGGACTGGTCTGCATGGGTAGGGGTCAGACAAAAGCTGGTACCCTGGTCCTCCAGGTTGGGGGTTTTAGCACAGGGCCGACACCCCTGTCTGTGTAAAAAATCACACACGTTACGGAAACAGCAATAAATGGAAATGTTGGAGAGTAACAGAGAAGGAAATGTCGAAACTGTCCTCCTTCCACACAATCTGCCTAAGGAAAATTCTCCGAATCTTTTGGCCAAACACCATCAGCAACCAAGAACTACTTATTCGGAGTAACCAGGAGGACAAGCACACCATCATAGCTGGCAGACGCTGGAGTTGGGTTGGCCATGTCCTCAGAAGGGACCCTGATACCATCGCAAGAACAGCTATGCTATGGACCCCCGAGGGAAAGCGAAAGAGAGGCCGACCAAAAACAACTTGGCGGAGAACTGTGGAAGCTGAGATGCAAAGAATGAACCACAGTTGGGGCACTGTACGAAGGATGGCCGCCGACCGAGCAAGGTGGAATCAGTTTGTTGCTGCCCTACAAGACGCCACCAGGCGTGATGGCCGCTGACTGCTTTGACGGTTGGTGGTTATGGATCAAAGAAGAAGAAGAAGATGTGACAGCCTGTGGTCGCTGTATCATGAATCATATATGGCAATGTCTGTCCAGGTTCGCTTACCTCTGTGGTTAGCTATAATATGCTGTATACCACAACAGTCATACACACACACAGCACGTGATGCGATAACGCCATGGTAATTTGAATATTGTTTTTTTTACATATGAAAGAATCATTGCTGTCTGCTCTGACCTCCACATTTGGTCCATCATAGAATATATAATATGTAAGTTCATTCTTTCCCCACCCTCTCTCTCTCGTTCAGTATCGAATCTACACCTTCTGACCTTTTAACCATCAGTGATCATTCAGGTGCTATAGTCTCTATTTCTGTTCTTTCTTCCTAACAGTCTCCTACTTCATTGTTACATATCATCTTAGTGTTCAGGCTATCTTGATGGGACCGGACCTCTCCGGGGTTGTTAATTTCCCTTTCATCACTGAAGAATATGACTACTGTCTATATGTATTGTAAAACACTCTACTTACTTTTTCCTTTCTGAATAATATCTAACTCACACCGTTTCTCCTCCTAGACAAGAATTCACACTATTCAATATTTCGGGTTAATCATTACCCAAACTATTTCGTGTCTATGAAATATTTATCATCTAAACTACTTGAATACTGCCATTATCATGGCTGCCCGCGTATATGCGGCTTCCCTCTCTGGCTCACGTTTTCTGGACTCCCTGCTAAGAAAAGCGTGATTCACTGGATTACCCTTCACCTCTGTCATGAGCAACATTGTTCGCGCATCTCCTTTTTGTACTCTATCTGAACCTTCCCATTCATAATTCTCTTTATTCCTTCCCTTTGACTGTAAATCGTTCCCCAACTGCCACATTTACAAATAACGGTTCACATGAAACCGTTATTTGTAAAATTGATTCAATACCGTTTTATTGGTTTATAGACTATAGATGTGTCAGACAATGTTATATTCAGTCTGTGGGACTATAGATATGTCAAATTGTGAATGTTATATTCAATCTGTGGAACTATAGGTATGTCAGATTGTGAATGTTATATTCAGTCTGTGGAACTATACAAATTTTAGATTGCGAATCTATATCGGTTCAACCAAAATATAAACATGACAAGTTCTGAATGTTACATCTGATATAGGAGAATACAGACATGTCAGATTGTGAGTGTCACATCTGTGGTGTGAGAATTTTGATATGTAAAAAAAATTGTGAATGTCATCATATCTCATATGTGAGCATATAAAGATGACAAGTTTAGAACCTTACATCTCATGTATGAGAATATAAACATGACAAGTTTTGATGCTATACCTATGTATACAAATATAGGCATGTCAGATTATGAATGTTGTATCTCATCTATGAGCATAATGGCATGTTTGCTAATGTAAACATAACAAGTTTAGAATGTTAACATATGATGTATGAGACTATAAACATGACACATTTTGAATGTTAACATGTGATATATGAGACAATAAACATGACAAGTTTTGACTGTTACTTGTAATGTATTTGTGACTATAAACATGACAAGTTTTGAATGTAACTTATAATATCAATCAATCAATCAGTACCCTTTAGCTCCCCAAGGAGCATAGCCCTTCAACAAACACATGCCAAGTCTTCCTGTTCTGTGCCATCCGCTCAAGTTCTTTCCATGTTTTCCTCATCATTTTCACCTCTGTTTCCAATTCTCTTCTCCATGTGTTTTTGGTCTACCTCTGCCTCTCTTTCCCTGTGGATTCCAGAACAAGGACTGCCTTGTAATGCTATCAACAGGTTTCCTCAATGTGTGTCCTATCCATCGCCAGCGTCTTCTTTTCAACTCTTGCTCCACTGGCACTTGTCTGGTTTTTGTCATCAATTCTACATTTGTGACTTTGTCATACCATTTCAGTCCTTCTATTCTACGCAAGCACCTGTTTATAAAAGTCTAGCTTTTTGGTTGTTGTTTTTGTTGTTCTCCATGTCTCAGAGCCATACAATAGGACTGACTTCACATTTGAGTTGAAGATTCTTATTTTCGTATTGGACTTGATTTCTCTTGTTCTCCATATGTTTCCCAATGCAATGAAAGCTCCTCTTGCTTTTTGTATTCTTATTTTGATATCACTGTCTGTCCCTCCAACTCTGTCTATATTACTTCCAAGATATGTGTACGATTCTACATCTTTTGTTATCATTTCTTGCATTTATTCACATAATCTTTGTCTTTTCCCTGTGTATTTTCAGGCCCACTTGTTGTGACCTCTCATCGAGAATGTTCATTTTCTCTTGCATCTGATTATGGTTATGGGACAGAAGAGTCAAGTCATCTACAAAATCCAGATCATCAAGCTGTTTACTCAGATTCCACTGGATTCCATTTCTGTTGTGTGATGTTGATGTTTTCATAACCCAATCTATTGCTAGTAAGAAAAGAAATGGAGACAAGAGGCATCCCTGTCTCACTCCCCTTCTAATCCTAAACGGTTCTGTAAGTTGTCCTTCATGAAGAACTCTGCATGTCATGTCTTCATAGGTCTTCTTTATTAAGTTAATGATCTTCATGGGAACTCCATAAAGCCTCATCAATTTCCAAAGCGATTCTCTGTCTACACTGTCAAATGCCTTTTCATAGTCCAAGAATCCGATGTATAGCGGTGAATTTCGTTCTTTCTCTACAAGAGGACATTATAACTCTTTCTCTTCAAGAGAACATTATAACTCTTTTTCTTATACTCAGTCCTCATTTTCGAGCATCGACATTCATTCATCTTTTCTGCATCCTCTCGTTTCGTCCTCTGTCCCCTCTTCTCGCCCCCATTGATGACAAAAATCAAAGTCCTCTTTTTTTCTATTGTGTATTAACATTTTACAAATCGTTATACTCGGCTGATTAACAAATGGATGCACATTTTTTTTTTAAAACCTACACACATGCTCAATCACTTCTCTCTTTGTTTCTTTCGGGTTCCCCTACCCCAACCCACCCACCAACACCTACGCGTCAGCACCCACCTCCCCTCACAATGCTCACATCATAAACGGTTATCATTACGGATCCCACCTGCAGCGACTCCACATACACAGCAGCCAAATCTTCCCGCCCGGCGAGTCAAATTCAGTGCCAGACCATACTACGAAACATCCTCGTGCACTCACACGTTGACTGCTCACGCGCGTACAATGCAAAACTTCGTGTTTGTCTAGCCTAGACAAAGTGCACAAGGAGGGATTTGGTGAGGGATGAACATCTGGAACCCTCGCTCGTCGCCATTTATAGATAATACGAGAAGAGTGCACGTGCATTCATGGTAGGGTTTTTTGTGTGGACGGTATCGATGACTGAGTTTCAGACGCCAAAGAAGTCGACTCTAGCTAGTTCTGATCAAAGGTGTTTGTGGAGGGAAACTTTGTTGTGAAAGTGTATTCTTTCATTTCCGAAAAGATAATATGTATACACTTAACTGAGTTTTGGACATCACGTGATATGCCGATGATCTCGAACTGAAATGGGAACTAACTTTTCTAGCAAACGACCCATAGAGATAGCCAGTGGTTAGAACGCTGGCATCTCGCGGCTAAGATGCCGGAATTAAAACACGGTGGCGTCACGCTCCAGTCTACCCAGCTGTAAGTGGGTACCCCAGTCTGCTCTTGAGTTACAGAAGGCACAGGTAATGAGAAATGGAACTGGTCACCCCACCTCTCGAAGCTGGACGTAGTATAGTGAAGTCTCTAACACTTCACTCTCCTCAGGCAGTATCTTATATGGGACTACTGTTACCTTTCACTATACCTTCATTTGTATTTTATTTTCTTTTTCTCTCTCTCTCACGCGTAGTCTTCCCCTTCTAATATGCTACATTAATAATGAATGTTAGGTCCATATCAGATACAGCCGTATGGGAGTGAAGTGTTAGAGACCTCATTATGTTAGATCTAGCTTCGAGAGGTGGGGGTGACCAGTTACCTTGCTCGATGCCTTTGCCTTCCCTAACTAAAGAGCAGAGTCAGATTTCCATTTACAGCTGGGTAGACTGGAATGTGACGCCACCGCGTTCCGAACCTGGTACCTTTCTCGTGAGAAGCCAGCACTCAAACCAGTCTGCCAATCGGACGCTCAGTCATGTACATGAGTCAAACACCAAGCTAAACCAGCTTCTATTTTGTTACAACAGCCACGTACTGCAGTACATCAGTCATATACAAGCTACGTCAGCCATGTACAGGCTGCACCAGTCATATACATGCTATATCAGTCATATACAAGCTTCATCAGCCATGTACAAGCTACACAAGTTATGTACATGCTACATCAGTCATTACAAGATACTTCAGTCATAAACAAGCTACATGCGTCATGTACAAGCTACATCAGTCATGTACAAGTCAAGTTACATGCGTCATATACAAGCTACATCAGTCATGTACAAGCTACTTAAGGCACATACAAGTTATATCAACCATTTATGTAAATCTGTCACGCACAACTCTAAACTAACCATCTATATGCAGCAGTTACGCACCATGCTAACATAGCCCTGTACTGCGCTACATCAACCACGTATGTACAAGTCATGCACCACGATAGATCAATCATATACTGTACTGTATTTACGAGCGTCCGAACTGCTAAGCGGTTCGAACGCTTTCGTCTCGTGCAGCTGTTACCCGATCCCGGGATCAAAACCTGGTATCGTCACGCTCCAGTTAAACCAGCTGTAAATGGGTATCTGACTCTGCTCTTGAGCTAAGGAAGGAATCGAGGAAGAGAACTGGTTACTCCACCATATAAAAAAAACTGGACCTAGTATGGTGAAGTCTCTAATGCTTCACTCTGGCTATGGCAGTGTTTACAATGGGAATGGCTACCTTTTAGTGTATTTACTTCTGTTAAGCACCGTAATAATCAGTCAAATGCTATCCTGCATCAGTCATGCGCTGTATTATACCAGGTTTGTGCTCCACAAAAGCATCCCCGGTATGTTACTATAGTCGGAAACGGGAGCAATGAATAATAGCACTGCACCTTACCACACGCTTCGTAAAAGGCAACGAAGGAGGGTTGGATATTGTGCTGGATGTCCCATTCTGTAAGAGCTGAACCACAAAACCTTCAGTCAGAAAAATGAACAAACCTTCTTCTTTGATCCTTAGCCTCCGACGGTCAAAGCAGTCAGTGGCCATCAGCCGGTATAGCGCATGGGGGTTGTCAGGGTACTCAAGGCCGCCTTACCGCTTCAAGGTATAGGCACCAGTGAAGGCAGGAACAGCCTGTACTAAGTAATTAACTTAAGTAATGCAACTCAAGCGCTTACCTCTCGCGGCAAAGTTCCTGGGTTCGAAACCTGGTAGCATCACGCTCCAGTCTACCCAGCTGTGAATTGGTACCTGGTTCTGCTTTTGAGTTAGGGAAGGCAAAAGATAACGAGGAAGGGAACTGGTCATCTCACCTGATAAAAATGCTGCGCCCGTACAGTGAAGTCTCTAACATTTCACTCCCCAACTGCTGTATCTGCTATGGGACTACCTTTTAACGCAACTCAGCCGTCCTGGTTGGAAGGAGTGACGATTATGAAGCACTAAGGAGAAAGCCGAAAGTATTCTGGACTGCTGACTCATATCCTTTCACACAGAAGAACCTTCGAATTGTGAACCTGGAATGTTGGAATATTAAACGGAAAAGGAAGAACCGCACAGGTGCCAGTAAAAATGTATTCCTGTAAAACTCACGTCATAGGATTGTGTTAAACAACTAGAAACTAAATACAGGAGATATGGTGCTGTCCTCTAAACATAAGGAAGAAAGCGCTGCTCACCAGTGAAGGTATGGCACTAAAACTGTTAAAGGAAGAGCAGAATGTACTCAGAACGGGAAACCCTGGAACTAAGCGTAGTATTATTTGCCAAAAAGGAAAACAAAATAAAACTGAATATCGTTTGTTGTTATGAACCAATTAATGACAAAGAAGAATCAGTGGAAGAAGAATTTTTATACCAGGCTTCGAAGTACCATGCATAAAAGGAGAGGTTAAGACATTACAATTCTGATATGTGACCTAAATCCAAAGATATTAATAGACAAAAGGGGCTTTAAAAAAATTCCTGGCAAAACCTAGATTTAGGACAATGAACGAAAAAAGAGAACTATTCATTAACTTCCGTGACTCAAATCACCTTGGTATAGGTGGAAGCAGGTTACAACATAAAAGAAGACATAAATCAACGTGGATATCCTCACACCACAGGACAGAAAATCTGATTGATCGTATTTGCACAAACAAACATTTTAGATCATCATTGCATGAAGTAAAAATATGTAGAGGAGCAGATGTGGCATCGAATCACCATAGTCAGTTCGCCAAAATAGAGATGAAACAAGATATATGAAGTAAATAAATTTGGGGCTGTTATAAAATCTGTAAGGGAAATAATATATCATTTTAAAAGAAAAGCCTCAGGAAAAGCCTAGATATACAGTGTAGATAATACCAAGGAGTCTTCAACTTGGTATGGGCTACAAAAGAGTGAGAAGCTCAGCAGCCCTAGTTAAACAACGAGTCCCTTAAGGCAATATCTGCTATGATACTGCCTTTATCTTTGCTTTTCCTTACTATTTTGTTACAGTGAAGCGTGGGGGGGGGGGGGGGGGGGGGTGTGACGTTTGCCGTTTTGAGCCAAGTGTGACGCACTGGCTGCTAGAGCCCGTGTTGCTGTACGATGTCTGTGATGTTGTCTACCCATATCTGTCTCTTGGTCTTCCCCGTGCCACTGAAACCAGATCGTCCCACTGTTGCAAGCAGGGTTGTGGAGTTGGCCCCCAAAAAATTTCCGACTACGGAGATTTTCGAAGTCCGACTCCGATTACAGTTTTTATTTTTAGTGATATGGCATACAATTATGCACTTATATGGAGTATAAGTATGGTGTGTGTGTGTGAGAGTATAAATGAATACGTGGCTTTCGTAAACTGTATTTTAAACTATTCATTCATTCATACAGTAATACAAAATAACAAATCATCCATTATTTGGTTTGTTTTGTTTATTTGTTTGCCTCGCAGGGCACTTCGTCTCAGAAAATATCCTTTATTTTAAGTCTAAGAAGACGCTTTCTTTTGTCTCGGACAACACTTGTTGTCTCATCTTTTCCCTTCTAAGTTCCATATATATTACCTATTTCTAATTCTATTATAGTGTCGGCTGTGTTACCATTTCTATTATCTATTTCTTAATTATTCTTATTGTAGGGACCGCTGTATTACCATTTATATCATCTATTTCTAATTATTTCTATTTATTACTGTCACGAGAGGGTATTATATTGTTTAAACTATAAGATATCCTGGACACAAAGTTGTATCAGGTGATACCAGGATAGTGCCAGATAAGAGACTGGTCTTATAAGCAATACCTCCTTCTATGAAAAGAGTAAGGGTGTATGGACATCAAAGGTAAGATCTAGCTGTATAAGTTCCTAGGTATGATGATAGTGTATTATCCTACGTTCCTAAATGCTCCTCTCAAGATCCTCCTCTGTTTATAATGTTAAGCTCTGCTAGGGGTATTAAATTAAACTATTTACCAACAAGAACTGTAACTTTAACTTAAATGATCTAAGTAAGTCTGTTGGTAACATTTACAATTTATTTTATACAAGTTTTCTTTTCTTTGTAAAATTTTCATTGAACTCAAAATTGATTATAAAACAAAATTAATAAAATTCTTTGTTAAATATTCACAAATAATTACAGTCTTTGAATTTTATAGAAATAGTTAGAAGAACTTTTCCTGGCTGAAAATCTGGTTGTAGACTGTCTTTATTTTTAGGATCAACAATGGTTCTCGCAGTTATTGAATTACAGTCAATCACTAGCTATAAATCTGCCTATCTAGCTGCAATGAATGGTCATCATTAGATATAACTGTCTTTGTGGTAATACTGGAGTATACTGGACAGTAGCCTTGTTTGGCCACTTATCTGTCTTTATTGTATTGAAGCCTGTCACACTTCTGTTCTGGAAGGAAAGATCAACTGAGTTTCCTCCAGGCAGTAGGTATTGGGTGGCTGTCCCTCTAAACTAAAAGGGCGCTGGCACCTCTAGTTCCTTCAGTTGTGGCTGGCTCTTTAGAGTGTACTCTTATAACAGGATATAACTTGAAATATATTTGATTAACCACTATATTGTCTATCTCTATCTCTCTATCACAGATGTAGGGGATGAGAGACAGTGTCAGACAGTGTGCAGGTAGATGCACAGGGCATAAAATATCAGTAATAACACAATCCAGTTCACTGTGAATACAATCTTTCTCCAAATCCTTGGTTATAGCTATTTGTCCATGATTCGCCTCCATACAATTATTAGGTCTTGTGGAAAATACCGTGTAATATCTTAATCAATACAGTAATACAATTCCTGTCATCCTTTCCTTCGTTCCTAGTGTGTGTTCTATTCCTACAAGAAATAATTCTTTAAGTGCTTTTCTAAAACTATTAACACACTTTCCGCTGCCATTCTCAATTTATTTGAATATACACAGGCTGGGTTTTGCCTCCAATAATTACACAGTGGTTTATAACACAATTACACACTTCCTAACGCACAATTTGATTAATTAATTAGAAATATATATATTTATACATTCTTTGTTACCCTAAAGTGCATACAGTCGAGCTGTTAATGGTAATTCAGTCTGCTATCAGATGCAGAAGGCAACGACAGTCTCTCTGGCCGAATTGCGCTCTCGCTGTAGTTTTAAAATGTATGTGCCTTCTTCCTAATGAGGGCAAGTGCTTATATAGGTCATGGCCGACCGACACGGAAAGCAATAAGCTGAAGTGTGTTTGCGTTTCAAAATGCAGGCTTGATTCTGGTGATGTGTGCATGTACAGAAAACCAGGAATACAAATATATTCGTTATTCCTAGACCGATTTCCTTCATCTTAGGCTTAAAGTACGCCCTGGATTATTCTTTTTCTTTCTAGATAATTGTCTTTTACTTTCCTACATTCATCTTTTCATAAGCGTAGCCTAAACAGCAAAGTTTTCGACTTGCCTGATGTCTCGATGCATTCCACTCGAGATTTCTCCATTAATATACCACTTCCCGTGGAAATCTTTGCATATACTTATAAATATACATTCCTATTTGTGAATTATTAACCTCTTCCATGCTGTACTTCGCTCATAATTCTGTAAATTACCTCCAATGATAATAAGGTTACACAGATTCGAAGTCGGCCATTGTTAGGCCAATACGTTTGTAAACAACATGAATAAAAGTGCCTTTCCATTGGTCCGTCCAGCATACACTGTTATAAAGTATGGCGTGCCGTTGTGGTTTGAATGACGTGTTGTGAATCAGACTTCACGACAATTACTATTGATCTTAGAGAACAATAATGAAAACGTAAAGGATCTACAAAAGATAACGAGGGAGACCCAAAAACTACATGTCGAAGAGAACTGGGATCTCCTTCTTCTTCGATCACTCTCAGACGTCGACTTGAATATGTTTAATGAAAGCAGTGGTCATCCTGAGGCTGTTGGCATCTCCGTACAGTTTTTTCACGAATGGTACTGGTGATGGCCATATGCGCTTTATCTGTTTCTCATATGTTGGGCACCTCTGAAGTAGATGTTCAGAATTGGAGTTTGACGTAAGAATGAACACGTTGACGGTTTAGGCTCTCCCGGGAGCTTGGGGATAATAGGTTGTTGAAACTTACATTTTTCGTGCATTATACATTTCTCTCTTTCTGTTTTTTTTTTAAGGCAAAATGTCATGTGGAATTGCTTGCAGGCGTAGGCCACCTCGCCCATCAGCTGCCAGATGGTTGCTGGCAAGGCATGCATAATTTTTGGTTCGGATTACGGAATGTACTTGCGCCACATTTTAACAGCGTCGATACTTTCACCTCCCGCGATACCATTTTCTGCTAAACATTATGTGGCAAGTGAGAAAAATCACAGAATGTATCGTAATTTATTCTGAAGAAGTCTCTCTCTCTCGCTTTCTCTCTATCCCTCTCTCTCTCTGTGTCTCTTTTCTTTCTCTCTCTCACTTTCTCCCTCTCTGTCTCTCTTTCTCTCTCTCTCACTTTCTCTCTCTCACATTCTCTCTCTCCCTCTCTCTCTCTTTTCTTTCTCTCTCTCACTTTCTCCCTCTCTGTCTCTCTTTCTCTCTCACTTTATCTTTCTCTCTCTCACATTCTCTCCCCTCTCTCTCATGTTTTCTCTCTCTCTCTCTCTCTCTCTCTCTCTCTCTCTCTCTCTCTCTCTCTCGTTTTCAATTTTTTTTTTTTAGTTTTTTTTTGTGTGCTTTCTTTTTCTTTGTTTTTCTTGGTTTATTCTTCAGCTTTCTCTGTTTTTCACTCATCTTCTTTGTCTTCTCCTTCTTGATCTTCATCTTTTCATCTTAAGTATTGCCGGTTGACGAGATTCTTTCTCGCATTACATTCTCACTACAGTTCAAAAACTACAAGTAGCAACTGGGAAATCGCAAAGTACACTTTCACCAGAAGCAAGTGTCCTTGACAATTACGCTACTAAGTTCTAATGTCACTTGAAATGATTAAAGAGAGACGTAATGTTTTTCTCAGATGCGTTGTCAGTAAACACAGCACTCAGGTGTCAATGAAACAAATAGATAAATAACACAACAGCAACTCTACTAATCATTTCAGAAGTTCAAAGGAAATGTGATGCAATGGATTCCATCTCGTTTCAGCGAATTCTGTACTAATTACCAAGCAGAGAAAACAGCAATAAACACCACCTTCACAACAATAGACAGCCAATTAGCAAGAAATAAAATGCCCCCTGATATCATAATCTTCACTGATTCAAAATCAACACTTCAAGCTTTAGAAAAATACCTCGAAACTGAAAATAAAGAAATAATACAGCTGGCCGAAACAATTGACAACTTGCTAACAAAATACAATATCAGAGTCACTCTCCAGTGGATACCAGAACACACAGACATACCAGACAACGATAGAGCAGACAGACTAGCAAAACTAGGAGCAAGCATGATTCAAACACTCCAGCAAACATGCAGACAGCTAAACGAATACTCCAAACAACTTCAAAGAGGAATGGTTGAACCGATGAGCAAAAGGGTCTACTAGACGTGCCTTGTATAAAGAAATGGCCCATCCCAACAAAAATGACAACATTAATAACCTACGAAGTATGGAGCAGAGCACAATCTTCCAACTAAGAACAGAACACACCCGACTCAACAAGCACTTAAACAAATTAAACCCCATACATGAGCCTAATTGCCGCAACTGTGCTCATCCGTATGAGACAGTTCAGCGTGTGCTGCTCACTTACCCTGGATTTTCCACATACAGACGACATCTATTGCCGAGCTCCCCAACAATCACAAACACTCTATACAGCCCCACTCAACAGCTACAGAACACATGCAAATTTTTCAGCTTGGTATTGACTGCTAAAGAGTGACGAGCTCAGCAGCCCTACTTATCAACATCAACAACAATCTCGTTTCAGCATCTTTTAGAATGAAATGGTTAAAATTTTAACAAAGAAGAGTTAAAATACTATCTCACACCGAAACAAGCGAAACTTATGAAGAGGTCAAGAGATTTGTCAAAACCAAATACACCAACAAGTTGCAGACACAACATCCAGATCCCAGAAAACGGTGCCAATCACCAATTCACATAAGGAGAGCAAGTAAAAATACGCATTATTGGCACAGGTCACAACACATCAAGATACCATCTGTTCGATAAGCTAAAGATAGGGACAACTGTAGAGTGTGACAGTGGCACTAGTAACATGACTACTCCACATCCGCTGCAGACAGTAGCGTAGATCAGGGGTTCTCAATCTTTTTTTTTTTTTGCTCATGGCCCCTTTCTGAGCCTCATTTACCTCTGTGGCCTCCCTCATAGTCGAAGTTAGATAGAAAAAAGATACTTTACCTTGTTACTGTGGCCCCCTAGAAATATGGCATGGCCCCCGGGGGAACCATATGGCACACGCTGAGAACCACTGGCGTCGGTCACCATTCTGGGGCTCCTTGCGACTTATACTGTAATCCGGGGTCCTTTCTCCAAATGTCCTTTTCGCTCCTTATGAAGCATAGCGCCACCACTGCAGCTGGCCCCCCTTGCAGGAAGCTTGCCTCGAACATTGACATGTTTGGAGCGGTGGTTTCTGTAGAAATTTGTCTTACATGATGGGGTTGCCAGCCCCACACACAACCTCATATTAGTTGCCTTGTACGACATGCCTGATAGAGCAGTAGTCATGTTATTGCTTTGTTTCATCAGATACACCTGGCTACTACACATGGCAACTAAACGTCCCTAGAGTTATTAGGGAAATTACATCAGAGGCCTTACTAACGGCGGGAATTTCTGACATAGGAGGAACAGAGATATGGCCGATGGTCGTCTCCATTACCAGTCGAAGACAACCTCTATAGCAGGGTTTCTTAACCTTTTTTGTGCCTTGGATCTCTTTGATTGTCCAGTAAAGGCTATAGGTCCCTCTGATTGTCTGGTAAAGGCTACGGACCCCTCTGATTGTCTAGTAAAGGCTACGGACCCCTTTGATTGCCTAGTAAAGGTTTCAGGCCCCTCTTATTGTCTGGTAAAGGCTACGGACCCCTCTGATTGTCTAGTAAAGGCTACGGACCCCTTTGATTGCCTAGTAAAGGTTTCAGGCCCCTATTATTGTCTGGTAAAGGCTACGGGCCCCTCTGATTGTCTGGTAAAGATGTCGTAGGGTGTATATTGGGGCAACTACAACTGTAACATAATGCCTGAACCAATATCTAATGGCAATTAACGAGAGCCTACACTGCTAAACTGTAGCGGAATGTGCAACATAACTTTCGATCACTCGTTGCACCGAAAGCTATAAACATGAACCCGTGAGCTGGGGCAGCAAGGCCAGTTGAAGTTTGTTCTAACGTGTGTGTTTATTTGTGACTACTGGACAGAGGATAATGGATTTCATCCTGTCCGATGATTACAGTAAAGATACTAGATATCTTAACCTTTTAGTAGATACCTTGATCTAAGCTATAGGAGCAGTGGGTGAGGAGTTATGGGTGTTTATATGCCATTATAACTGTGGCGAGAGGTTTTATTTTGGCTCTTGGATCAGTATAGTAGTGACAATTACAGAAATAGGATTTCTGCAGAAAATGGTGAAGTCCCAGTGTCTGAGAGGACTACTGGTATCACAAATTAGTTACGGCTGTGAATGATCTGATCTCGAAACAATAGTATAGAGGAGACCGACATAAAGCGCCACCTCTGCTGTGTAACCAATTGTGATATTAAACAAAGCAAGGAAACAGATTTTTACTTAACAATGATAAAATTGACAAGTCGTTCAAAATACAATTTCCTTATATTTTATTTAGTATATATACACTATCTACTCTTGTGCTGAAAGGTGAATGTTGCAAAAAAAATGGAATGAAATGAATTGGTAAGTTTACATATGATTTACAAATATTTATATTTATAAATATTACAACACGTTTTCCAATTATAGGAACAAAAAATTATATCAGCGGTGCTGTTAATTAAGGATATAACGTTTATCAGCTATGCTGTTATTTACGTATAATTTATCCACTATGATCTTATTATTGTCTCTTGCTACGCTAATTCACGTTTTCTTCATTGACAGTTCTATGCTCACAATGCCGACAGAAATGGTACTAATGTGTACTCATCTCTCTTAAGTCTGTTCTTCTTTGTTTGGTTCACACCACCGGCAGAGTATCGTTCCTTTAGCCCACCCAAGACTGAGGGGGACCAAAGATGTAGAGTCTGGTCAACCTCTATGCTCCTGCGGAGTTCCAGGCAGCGGGATTGACTCGAACATACGACCTCAGGTTTTTAGGACACAATTAAACCTGTAACAAAGCAAAAATAGGGGCTAATTTCTGTCATCAAGCCCACCTATTTCTAGTGTGAGTGAAATGAGCGTGTCTCCGATGTATGCATGTGGGATGAATGACAACATGGCTCAGTATGATTTAGCAATAGCGAGACAAGACAGGTGTCTACTTGCAAAACATTCTTTCTGATAAACTAATACATGGATACATTCAATAATATAGATTCAATACATGAATACATTTTATACATGAATACATCCCATAATATAAATCAATACATGAATAAATCCAATAATATGTACACCTAGGTGTGATACAACAATGTCCTTCCCCCTATACTATATCACACCCTCTCTGACAATAGCTGGTAACATATATCCTAACAATATTGTTATGTTCTTATGATAGGAGTATATGAGACGAGGACTGGTTGGTGATATATCAGGTTGGAGTTAAAGGAGACAATAGATTGGAGTTAGATGCGACAATAGATTGAGTCCTGACAAGGACTGTTTTGGTTATATTGGAGTTGGTCTTATCTGAGACAATAGATTGAGTCCTAACAAGGACTGTTTTGGTTATATTTACAGTTTGGAATTATCAGAGACAATAGACTGAAGTTATAGACTGACAATAGATTGAAGTATAGGAGACAATAGGTTGAAGTATGAGTCCTATTAGTCTTCGTCTATTCAATCATAATAGGAAATACAATCATTACACTTAATTCCCCCCAAGATACAATCAGTAACCTGATAGGTAGTATAAATGACACACAACAAATACCAACGGTTATCGTAAAAATATTTACCCTCCTAAGATTTTAAACTGGCCAGGTTTTGACGCGACTTAGTGAAGTAGGTTGCAGGTCGATGCCCTCAGGTAAGTTACCATAAATCAAGGTGACAGCTTCTCCCTCTTCAGTCTGTATCTCTGGCGTCAAGTTCGGGGTTGCGTGGTTAGCATAAAATCCGCCCGATTATATAGTCAAGTAACTACTTGAGGAAAGCTTTCGGTTGGTTCCTGGCGGAGCAAGTTGATTGGTTTCCTCCGGTTTTGTACCTGGTCTCATACAGCCTAATTTTATTCAGTTTTCATCGGCCATCTTGCGTGAACAAGATGGCCGTTAATTTATTCTGTCTCAGAGACTGGTGAACGTTGATCGTTGATTGGTTGAAGCAAATCTGTATCTCGACATAGTGATTAACAAAGTAGTGGGTTACACTTCGTTTCACGACAATAACAAGGATCGGAAGCAGTTTTACCCTTTTTTGACTGCGATAGCATAATATACAGGGGAGGGAGAGAAAAGACATAGCAACCAATCGGCAGATTAAAACAAGACCTCGATGGAGACAATCGGTTAAAGAATAACGGAGTAAGAAATTATGATATTGTTAATAGATTAACAGATTGGTCAGAGGAAGCTTCATCTTCGGAGAAGATTTAGTAAACTAGATAGGCAAAACCAGCCAATGGAATCATTTGTCTTCTCGTCATCCGCTGAGAGGAATAAAAGGGGAGGCTACTGGTGAAGAATTTCACTCTCGCCGCCAAATTTAAGCGACAGAACACATATAACAGCATACTGCCACGAAGCTACCTTCGCCATCTGCATGTGTGAGCAGACTGTTTGGCCATTAAAGCCCTGTGTATCTGTGATTGAGGGTAAGAGAAATAATTATGAAATGTATTAAATAGAGAATTTTGTATAAATATTTATATATATATATATATATATATATATATATATATATATATATATATATATATATATATATATATTATATATATATATATATATATATATATATATATATATATATATATATATATATATATATATATATATATATATAATTGTGCTTAGTGGAAGTGCTTAATTGTGTAGAATCTCATTGTGCAATTCTTGATAGGAAAACCGCCGTGTGCTAAATAAGTTATGTTTCGAAATTAAATCAAAGGAAGGATGGAAAGAAAGCTATTAGTTTTCAGAAGCTTTTAAAGTCTTTTCTGATTGCTGGACCGGACAATGCCATCAGGAATAAGGAAAGAATGGAAGTAATTGATTTCATGTATTGTATGAGTATACACTTCTTCTTCTTCTTCGTACACTCTCAGACGTCCACTTGAATGTTCTCAAAGAAAGCAGTAGTCAGTTTGAGGCTATTTGAATCCCCGTAAAGCTTTTCCACGAAAGGAGCTGGCGTCGGCCATATGCACTTTCTCTGTACCACATATAAGGGGCAACTTTGAAGCAGATGTTCAGCAGTCATTTTATCAGTGCCACAGTTACACTGATCGGTAGTTCCTATCTTTAGCTTGTTGAATAGATGGTATCTCAATCTGTTGTGGCCAGTGCGGAGTCTGAAGATTACCACTTGTTCTCTTCTGTGGAGCTGGTAGTAAGCATCATTCTGTGTGTGCCCTGGATGTTCTACATTCCATTTGTTTCTGTAACTGATTCTGATAAAACTCTTTGCCTCTTCAAAAGTTATGCTTGCATCAGGCTTAGGTAGATGTGAACCTTCTTTTGCCATTCTGTCAGCCTCTTCATTGCCGGCGATATTACAATGAGATGGGATCCATCGGATCACAACACTTTTGAATCGTTGACAAAGTTTGTGGAGCACTACTCTGAGATCATCCAGGTCTGTATTATTTTGGTTTTTTAACGTTGCAATTACTGACTGTGCATCAGTAAAGAAAGCAACTTGTCTCTCTGTGCTTTCTTCTGTCAATATAACCTTTGCTGCAGTTTTCAAGGCCTCTGCCTCTGCTCTGAAGTTGCTGGAGAATCGTCCTGTCACCACTGACAGCCTTTTTTCTGCACCAGTGCTTAAGGTCAGAAAGACACCCCCACCTCCATTTTCTGTTGCATTTGTTGCTGATCCATCTGTGTATGCATGGGTCCAGGTATTGCGTGGATAATGTTTCTCTATGTATTTTGTCGCTATGGATTTTCTATCTGTTGCAGTTTGGCTCTTTTTACTTTCAATTCCAGGAATGTTTTTTATCATTTTAGGGAAACGATTTTGTTTCCAAACTGGAAGCTTGTGTGCAGTGTAGATGGGTTTAACAGTGGATATTTCATCTATGGATACTGCTCTCATTTGTGGTTTGGTTGATTCTACAAAATTACTTCGTTTGAGTCTTTGCCTTCTAAGAGCATTTATTCTATGGCACATTGGGTGGTCTGTTAGTCTTTTGAATTTTTCGGCCTGTTGCTGAGCCCTGCAGTCTCTTCTATCTCTCATTGGCTGGAGGCATGTAATCTTTTCGAGTTCTTTTATAGGTGTTGACTTCATGCCTCCCGTTATAATTCTCATTGCTTGATTTTGGAGTCTGCTAATTTTATCGAAGTTTATCTTAGCTGCTGTTGCCCATGCTGCCATGCCATATTCAAGAACTGGCCTCACTCGCCCTGTGTACAACGTCTTAAGCACTTTCTCATCTGCACCCCAAGTTGTTCCAGCAAGTTTTTTCATAATTGCCATTCTTTGTCTTGCTCTCATTCGATTTCTGTCAACCTGTTTTTTTCCAAATCAGACGGCGATCAAAAATAATGCCTAGATAGCTCGGATTTTCATTTAAATGAGGATTTACTCCGTTTAGTACTAGTTTGAAGCTCTGAGGTCTAGTTGAGAGGGAAAATACAGTGTACGTTGTTTTCTCTTCATTAATCTTCATGAGCCATGTTTTGGCACACTCTTCCAGTGATGTTAGTGCTTGCTGCATCAGAATGTTTGCAGTAGTGATACGTTCTTCAGAGATCCACAACGCTAAGTCATCTGCAAAGGAAGCATTGTGTGCTGTTTGTTGAATATTGTGAGTTATGTCATTTATGTATGCGAGGAACAGTGTAGGTGACAGGACTCTCCCTTGTGGGACAACCTGCTCTAATATAAACGTTTTACTAGTCTGTCCTTGCAGCTGTACTCTGGCGGTTCTATTTTCCAGGTAGTGACCAATCCATTTGTACATTCGCCCACATACACCACTTCTCTGCAGTTTGACTTTCAATCCCTCTTTCCATACTGTATCGAAAGCTTTTTCTAAATCTACCCAAACCACTAGCGTGTGTTTTTTTTTTTTCGTGGAAGGCATCTTCGATTTCCTGAGCTATATATGTGATTTGATCCTCAGTGGATCTGTGTTGTCTGAATCCTGCTTGTTGATGGTTTAATAGGTGTTTGCTTTCCAGGTGCCACATCAGTCTGGTATTTATCATGCGCTCCATCAGTTTTCCTACACAGCTTAGTAGGCTGATCGGTCTGTAACCATTTGGTTCTTTCGGGTCCTTGTCTTTCTTTGGTATAGGTATCAGTATAGCTTCTTTCCATGCCTGCGGGACAATTCCTCTTTTCCAACTGTAGTTAAGTACTACCAGAAGCTTCTTTTTTGCCCTTGTGCCGAGACCTATTAACATTTCATTGAATATACACTTAACACTTACCATAAGACCTATGCGTTCCTAGTGATGTCAATCATGGACATATTGGGAAAGTGATTTTTATGAATGATATATTATTTTATTGGATAAATCTACTTGTCACTGACTAGGTCTGTCTTTAATGATTTACCATCAACTATTCTGAACTTTCTCACTAATCTCCGATCTGTGTAGGAAGATTTTAGAGCCAGATGCTATGAAGGACATATTGTGGTTCAGGTCATATCGTATCCTATCAATCACCTTGTCAGTATTGAAGATAACTGGTGTTCTACTGTATCGGTGTAAGAAGTGTTCAAGCACCAAGTATTGACATCAGGTATGAGAGTGGAAACCCTCAGCTTTGGGTGTGCCATTCCTTACCGCTTCATTAACACAGCAGGCAGAGGCATTTAAGATAAGTCCTTTAAGACACAGCTGCCCAGCTGAGCATGATGTACCACATCACAATATAGTTATGATGAATTTTATAAACTGGTAAATCCATGAGTGAACAGTGACTATAGATACAAGTCCCAGTAACAGTGTAAATATATAAATACCTTGATTATATTTTCAAGTACTAACATTGACACTGAATCCAGAGTGAATTCATTAAAGTGAATATGAACATTCATCTTACCAGTGACCAAGATCCAACAAAACAGAAACATTAATATCAGTGATTAATTATCAAGTTGGTGTATTATATTATTTGTAACATATACAACAGCATCCTCATATTTTACCGCCATCACCATTTTTGAGTTTCCAAAGCAATACAACAACACAACACAAAACCAGATTAATGTAAATAATTAAAACTAAGAAATTGAACTGCACTGTTATGAGTAATTTATTCAAGTTTGAGTTCAAGTTACTTTGAATTTTATTAATTACCCCTAGATACTTTAACAGCCCATAGGTTGGCCTTAGGAGAGGGGCACCATAAATTACTGGACTGCATAATACTATCTCGTTCAGTAACCTTTACAGCCAGACTTAAACCTATGAACTCTTTACACCATTACTCTTTTCTAAGAATGGGGTATTATTTATAAGATCAGTCTCTTATCTGGTATCTATCCTGGTATCATCTGATACACCTTTTTGTCCATCAACATCATCAATATTTTCTAACCTCTCGTGACAACAACAGCAGTTTTCGCCGGAAATAGCCTATGAAATATTATGAAGACGGTCTCCAGAACTTGGCTCATTAAGAAAGGATAGAGACCTATTCGAGATAAAGACAAGAAGAAGAGAATGCAAATGCTTTCCACTGGACAGTGTTATCTAGTGAAGTATGGAAAGAGTTCTGTTTCTTCACGACCTTAGCTTCTGTCCTTAGATCCCGTAAAAGAAAGAGCCCCCAACCTCATCTGAATGTAGACATTTACCTATAAGTAAATATTTAACACCGACAGCACGAGTGATACATTAACGAACTAGATAACGATCAAACGATTATTGGATTTATTAATTAAATAGCTACACACATAGGGTAAGTAGTAATTAGAACGTGATGGTGGTGAAGGGCGATTCACACAAAAACACACAGATGAGATATTAAAATTGTAGTTAGTTAAATAGAAGAATGAACCTATGTGAAGCGAAATGATGATGTGATATGATACTTGTTACCAAAATGACGAGTAATCTACACAGTCCATGTGTCTCTAAATGCTTCTCCCGGGTAGGATGATTCACATGCATGCATAGAATGTCCAAGGTAGTTATAAATACTGTTCAAAAAAAGAAACGCAACTTTTTTGGTGTTACTTTTAAAAAAGATACTCGCTGATTGGACATCAGTCAACCTGTCGACTGTGTCCATCTGGTCATTAACTTCTCGTGGTTACCTGAATTGTACTCACCTCATGATTCGTGAGGTCATGAAAGAAGTCAAGGTGAAAACAACATTTTTGACAATAACTCGTGACAGGTTCATGAGAATCCCGTGAAACTTACTGAACACAAAACTCTCTGACCATATTATTGAATGCCTATAAAAGATTGACGCTCCTCGAATAAATTCAGTTGAAAATTCAATGCGCAAGTATGGCTCATCTCACTACAGAACAACGACTCATCATTGGACGTTTACAGACTGGACAGTCACAAAGTGTAGTGGTCAGACAATTTAATGTGGTTAGAAGCACCATTAGTCTCCTTTGGAGGCGATTTCAAGAAACTGGCTCAGTGGCAGACCGGCCGCGCAGTGGAAGACCCAGAGTCACAACTCCTGCCGAAGACCGCTTCATACGGCTGCGTCACCTCGGGAATCGACTTGCATCTGCGTCCTCCACAGTCCAATCAATGTCAGCAGCTTGTCGAATTTCAGATCAAATAGTCAGGAACCGGCTGCACGACTACAGAGGTCCTGTTCTTACGGACCGGCATCGCCAGAACCGACTGCAGTGGGCGAACCAGCATCGTCAATGGACCGTTGGGAATGACTGGAGACGAGTTTGGTTTAGTGATGAATCATTTTTTGTGCTCCAGCGACACGATAGTCGGAGAAGAGTTTACCACAAAGTCCATGAGCGCTACGCCCAGAACAGCGTTGATGAGGCTCCTCCACATGGTGGTGGAGGTGTACTGATGTGGGGGGCGATCAACTTCATGAGAAGAAGTGACCTGGTGCAAATTGAAGAACGCCTGAATGCCCAATGATACGTCGCTGAAATTGTTCGTCCTCACGTCCTTCCACTTCTGGCTGCACGAGGGTCGATTTTTCAGCAGGATAACGCTCGACCTCATGTGGCACAACTCACCACCCAGTTCCTCGCTGACAACAACGTCCAGACCATTCCGTGGCCAGCCATGTCATCAGACATGAACCCCATAGAACACTTATGGGATGAACTCGACAGACGACTCCGCCAGCGAGACGTGGCTCCAGCCAATCTCCGAGAGTTGTCTCTTGCACTGCGGGAAGAGTGGGCAGCCATCCCACAACAACTGATCCAACGGCTAATAGGATCCATGTCAAGGAGATGTCGTTCTCTGATAGAGGCCAGAGGAGGCCATACACCTTACTGAAACGGAGGCCTCAGTCGCAAAGAATAAAAGTCCAAATCAAATTTAATGAACATCATTTCATTGTTAAAGTCTGAAAGTTTCTTCATGCCAAGACTGAAACATTAATTCCGTAAAATAAAATTTTGGTACAAGTTTGAAATTTGGTGTCCATTACCACTGCAATAATGTTGCGTTTCTTTTTTTTTTTTTGAACAGTATATATATATAAGTTATGTTGAGTGGGTTATCTCAAGAAGAGGACGTTCTGATGAAAACTTTTGTTGTACTGAGAACGTTGACGATATACAGTCCTTCAATGTTTGACAATGTCTCTGTACCGTTGATAAACAGTTGAAAGTTGTGGTATGAAAAATATCTGTTGTCTAATCTCCGAAGGGTACTGGCCAGACTGAAGATTGTCACGAAATGATCTTGGCATGTAGACTCATCACATTGAGTTTGTACGCTTGATTTTCAAGATATATTTTGGAGTAAGCTGTACTTGATATTTGTATATACGACTCAACTGACTATGGAGTCTGCTTCATAAAATGCGCTTAAGAGTGCGTTGCACTTGGTACAAATATGAGAATCAACTTGTAAATATGAAATCTTGATTCCCAAAATGCGCTCTTGATAAAAGGTGAATAAAAGCGCTGCGACCACCTTGTAAACGTGGGCGAGAATTCTTCCTTCTTAACTGAGGAAGTTAAGGATGTCCTAAAGGCGAATTCTGCTATCCAGGCGCATACTTTGCTAGTTTCTTTCTGGGTAGACTTTCAACATGTAATATGTCGACTCAAACTTCTGTTGGACTCAAAACACACAAAAGTCTTCGTAAGTTTTCATACTTAATATCAATGGTTGACTTTCTTTTATACTACTCCTCGCTAATGATGAGTTCAATTCTCTAGTAATTATGTATGACATGAGATGCATGTAACAAGTGTTAAATATATTGCACATGGGAGTATGGGCACATGTAAATCTGTATGATAACCTCACAATCTAGATGAAGATGAACTATCAATTACCTCCTATCATCTTAGATGAAAATCTTTTGATTTAAATAATCATTTACGAGAAGAATTAATTGAAAACTGTCTTCCGCACATTTAGCTATGATGCTAAGTGCAAAAGTAAATCTTAACTTAAAGACTAAGGACAATTATTAATAGTTTTCAAAAGATTCACTAACCTCCTTTTTCCCTTTTGCGAATTCCTTTAAGAACACTATAAATTCCAGATATATGAATTTCAATATCCACACAGGAACTAATACGTCTAATAAGGCTAGGCATCTGGGACATGTTCTACACCACGCTGCCCTGAAACTTTACTGAGCTCTGATGCACTCTGCAGTACATTATATTCCTAAATCGCCCATATGTTCCCAAATCTTGCCTGTGACGTGAGACTCCGCCTCTAAACCAATAGAGAGGCATCTATATTGTGGCTTATACCTTGGATCTCTCTTGTCCCGTGTCAGTCTAAAAGTGGTTGGGCTATTCGCCACAAACTTTCAATGCCATGCGGCTTGGCAAACCGGAGTTTGACAATTGGCCGCCTAATGCAAAAAATCACCCGCCTTCTAACTGTTACAAAGCTTGCTGTCCATTGTCACTTTGCATGTCAGTTATTGTTTTCAGTGAGGTTTTGCGTGCGTTCTCTGGCCCGCGACTTATCCTATGTTCCTCTGATTCATTCTTAAACCTCTCATTCATATATCGCTAGGTAATCAGGGTACCGCTTCGCGAGTCCTTTGTCGCCAATTGCCGCGGGTCATTGTTTCCCAAAGTGGTATGACACGGATTTGTTTGAACAGCGGACTCGCCATGAAAAGGCTAATCACCACTGTCCAGCTGGCCTCTCCTAGAATAATCAATATATCCAGGTGGCCTGTCTAGCGATATCTGCCTATGGACTTATGTATCGAAAGAAATCGTTCTATAGCCTGGTGTGTTTCCCAAGATTATGATGAAACCAGATATGTTTAACAAAGTGGTAACCTGAATCAAAGGAACGTTAGGTTACACTTTAGATACAAGTCGCGAGAAATAAAGATTACAGTTCAAAGTCCAGCCGTGATTAAAAGATTACTTTAACAGCGATGGAAGAGCAAATGTGGTTGAAAATGAAATTAAAAGAAGATGACGGAAAAGAGAGCGATAAGACTTGGCGCTCGTTTATCACAAAAGGCTACGGACCCCTTTGATTGTCTAGTAAAGGCTACGGGCCCTTCTGATTGCCTGGTAAAGGCTACGGACCCCTCTGATTGTCTGATAAAGGCTACGGACCACTCTTATTTTCTGGTAAATGTTACAGACCCTTTTATTGTCCAAAAAACGCTACGGACCCTTTTGATTGCCCGGTTGTGATGGTATTGCCTTCCCTGCTCAGCAGTAGTAATCAATACAATGGCCAAACTTAGTGTATAGTGATGAGGGTATTCAAAGGTACCAACCTCCGCTCAAGATTACTCTTGGCAGAGATGTAAATAGAAAAAATGATGCTTTTATTTTAGTGAGCTTCACGGAATTTTAAAGAAAACCAAGCATAACAACTGAGATCATTTAAGCTGTCATGAACTTATTATTCTCCCGCCTCTTCTGTGAAATACTATATTTTCGCTCGTATTTCTGATTCTAAGATTAAGGTGATTCAGCAAAACGTTAATCTAATAGCTCTTTCGGATTACATATTTAGAACAATATAAGTCATACTGATGCAGACATACACTTCACTCAATCGTGATTAAACCAACTATAGCTTTATAATTACAGATACACAGGTTTAATAATCACTTTTAGCTTAACAATGTAAAATAAATAATGCTGGTTATAAAAAAAAAACAAGCGACGATATTTATATTGCGGCTGACACAAAAGTTTAGTCTAAGCCGTTGTTTAAACACAACAACCTTTGCTTCCAGATGGAATACAATATGCTCGGCACGACAAAGGGACTTTGTTGCGCACATATTTTTGACGCACAGATTACGACATAACTAATTGATATGAAAAAGAGATTACAGTCAAAGTTATATCATCCATGATTTGATTTATACTTTTGATTATGTGGATGATCTCCCCTTGAATATTGATTTCGCGGATGAATACCGAATTTATGTAATTTCTCATTTGTTAGGGCCAGAAAATAGATTGATCTTGTTCAATATGTTTATGGCCTGAATTTATATGTATTACTTGTCTAGTACAAGAAGATTCAGTCTTATATTGTATATCTTTTGTATTTCTCCTCATGTTTGTTATTTATTCGGTCGGACCAGACCCTTTCTTTTGATATTCTACGTGGTGCTTATCATTATCCTTCTGCTGGGTGAGTGAGCACAACTCAGGAAGGCAGCCATATTGTTTTCTTGTCATCGTTATGGATCGCTGTCCTGAGAACAGTATATCCAACTTATTATCGGACAGTGATATGGAGATCTCACTAATATGAAAACCCCTATCGTGGTTTAACTTTATTACATAAATATTTGCTATATGTCGCTGGAGAACTTAGCCAAGGAAAAGGTTCGGCCAGTGAACTCTTTGTATGTTTACACGCCCACACCCACTGATGCGTTCAGTCAGTTAAGGGATGTGGCCATAGGCTGCCAGAACATTGAATGATTCCTTATATCTTCCATCATATTTGAATGCTGCATGAAATATGATCTATTGTTCAAATGCCTAATGATGTATACGTCAACATGTTCCCATGACTATGTTCCGTGCTGTCCTGATGTGTGCGTCCCTATTAAACGGTGTGAAATGCCCGCTGCAGTTCAAGTCGTCATTGCCTTGCATGAGAGTGTGTGAGAAATATTATCAAGTGGTCCATTACACCGAACCAGTACACCATTCGCGTTACTTGACACTCCCACTCAATATCAACACGACAGGTTCATTCGATGGTGCAGAAGTAATCTAAAGAAGACCTGCTTCAGTGATGACCAGTTACGACTCTGAACATAACACCCGCATCCAGACATTATCTGTGGTGGCATTTATCACAGTTATACACGGCTTTTATCAGACTTGTTAGCATGCAAGCGACAATGGACTGAGGGAACAAAGGCCGCCGCCAGCAGAATAGAAGACAGCTGGCACGCGAGGCGATAGACAAACAGAAGTTGACGGAGGGCTTTGTGACAGTTGGAAGGTGGGTGATTTTCTTTGCATCGGTTTGTCATGCAGCACGGCATTGAAAGTTGGTAGCGAGTGGCCCACCCACTTTTAGAACTGACAGGGGACAAGAGAGATTCAAGGTACGAGAGACCAGATGGGCGGAGTTTTACGTCACAGGCAAGACTTGGGAAAAGATGGGCGTCTTAGGAATATATGTACCGCGCAGTTCGTTAGAGAGATGAGTCCAGTTTTTATTTCAGCATTTTGGTGTAGAGAAAACTCCCTAAAGCATAGCCTGCAATTAATTCAATGTGGATAAAATATTTCATATCTGTGGTGCATTGTGTTCTTAAAGGATTTTGCGAAGGGAAAAGAAGGTCAGTAGATCTTATACATATTATTAATACTTTTTTCTTATTCTTTATTCATTTTAACCTCAAAGCTAAATGTGCGAAAGCTGGTTTTTCAGTTAATTCTTCTAGTACATGACTAAATAAAATCAGAAGAATTTCATCTAAGATGATAGGCTGATATGAAGTAATCAATAGTTCATACTTCCCCTTCATCTAGCTTGTTAAATCATCATCACAGTCTTCCATGCGCACACACTCTCATGCACAATTTATTTAACATCATTAGAATTGGACTCACAGGGATCAAAGTGAAGAGTAGTATAAATGAAAGTCGCCCAGTGATATTAAGTGTGAAAACTTACGAAGTCTTTTGTGTGTCTTCAATCCACCAGAAGTCTGAGTCTACACGCTACGTGCCTGACGTCTAACCAGAAAAAAGTTATCAAAATGGACATTTGGACAGCAGAATTCGCCATTGGACATCCTTCATTCCTCCATTAAAAAGGAACATTTCTCGCCCACGATTAAGACGGTGGACGCAGCATTTTTCGTCACCTTATATCACTTCGGCCGGCGTGATGCCGACCACATCACCCCTTGTGTGCCGACGGTCAAGATAATATGGGCCTAACACCATATTCCCAATATGCCTCAATGGGCGTGTAACGGGTTCCTTTTTTTTTATATCACTTGCGCACATGTTCAATACATAGTTATATCAAGTTCAAATCACTCGAAGCTTACTACACGAGTCAATCTAAAGCTCACAGTTGATTGCTTTTTCAAATATCAAGTTCGGCTCCATCAAAAGCTACTACATGAGTCAATCTAAACCTCACAGTTGATTACTTATGCAAATAGCAAGTTCAGCTCCATCGGAAGCTTACCATCTGAAGTCAAGCTAAAGAGCTCAAGAAATGAATCTCATATTTATACCAAGTGCTACACACTCTTAAGAGCATTCTATGAAGTAGACTCCAAAGTATATTTTATGAATCACGATTACATACTCAAGGTAATGAGTCTACATATCGTGAAGATATCCAGTCTAGCCAGTACCCTCCGGAGATTAGACAACAGACATTTTCATACGACAACTGTTAACTGTTGGTCAACGCTACAGAAATATTATCAAACAGTGAATGACTATATATCGTCAACGTTTTCAGCACGACAAAAGTTTTCATCAGAACGTCCTCGCCGTAGAGATACCCTACTAGACATAGCTTATAACAACTTGTGACATTCTATGAATATATGTGAATCATCCTATCCGGGAGAAGCATTTAGAGACACATGGACTGTGTAGATTACTCACCATTTTGGTAACACGTCTGATACCTCATCATCATCATTTCGCTTTACACAAGCTCATCCTTAATTAACTACTATTTAATTAACTACAATATTAATATCTCAACTGTGTGTTTTGTGTGAATCGACTTTTACCATCATAACGTTCTAACTGTGGTGGTTTTTGATGGTATGCAATGTTGTTGTTCTTTATTACTATTGTACTGAATGAGGTCAGCTGTGAAGGTCCCTGATTATAACAAATTTTGGGTTGAGTTATCAGGGTACCTTTCTGCTACCACCTTATGACCTCAATCAGACATATTCTTGACTAGTATGTATGATAGCTACGTCTAATGTCTAGGGTTATGCAAGTGTGGTGTGATGGTAATTTGACACTAACACACACACATATAAACAATTAGTAAAGTCTATGATCAAATGAACTAACACATGGGTTAAATTTTGATGTGTAAATATTTTCTATACAATTTTATTGGTCCTGAACCTAGTATTCTTCTGGTCAGGACTTTCAAAATTAAAAGAACTCAAGGTATATACATAAAAGCAACTTTTCAACCCAAAGGGACGTTTGTCCAAACATATACTGTTAAAATATACTATTAGAGTTACTAAATTTTTAATATTACTGGATTCTAACACTGGATGGCTGTTTGGGATTCTTTAATCATCCCCAGTTCTTTAATACACAACTGTCAATGTTTTATTCTTTGGGGAATATTTTTATTATGTTACACAGGGGTGCACTATTCTTTGATGCTGATGAAAAGTCGGGTGCCAGATATTATACTTATCTTGCACAACTTGAACTGTCCGTATTCTTGCTGTAAAACGATCACTTTGATACTGGCCCAAAAGTAACAGGGTGGACTCTGTAGACCCCTGTCACTACTGGAAATGAAAAGACTTCTCAACTGCTTTTCACAGACATCTGGCACCGGGCTAGTGCCAGATAAAAACCCATAAATTCAATGAATAAACACAGGTACGTTGATTAGCAGATTTCAGATGTCCTGCTGGCTGGACTGTGATGCCTATTATTGTTTTACTTTATATATTTAATTCAATAAGGCAAGTCACACTTCCCAGAATTTCAACCGTCCTGTTCGAGGGACTGTATTATACAAATGGCGTCGAGACTTTGAATTTTTTCAATATTATAAAAGGCGTTGGCCAATGAGCGAACGACTACTTTTGAATTTGAAAATAAAAGCAAAAACAGACTTGATTTTTGGACATAACAAGTTTTCTCCTCACTCATTCTCAGATTTCTACTGCTAAAATATACTTTTAGTGTTAAGCCATCCCATAATTTCTCTCCCCTTGTCTACCCCTCCTCCAATAGAATACATGCTTGCTTGTCTCATTTCCAACAACGCGTTCAAAATTGTAATCGTTAGTGAATGCAAAATGAATGCAAAACCGCCAGTCTGTCCGTTTGTCTGCACGAACAAATACAGTCTTTTGTCAATAACTTTCTTATCTACTGAGGAATTTTGTATTTTTAAACATATTATTTATCAGGAGAAGATAAGCCATCAAACTAACTAGGTTTTATGATCCTAAACCCATTAATAAAGAAATCCATATTTTTTTCAGAGTTAGTTTCAATTTCCACTATCATATAAATTACGCCATCTTTTCTCCTCTCCCGCGTTGTCCAAAACTGAAACTACTAGTCTGTTACGTCATAAAATGGACTCTTTTGCATCGAAAGCGCTGTCTGTGTGTTTATATATTTTCTCAGTGTGCATATAGTCCGAAAAAGTATTGGGTTTTGCGGGGTATTTTTAAATTCTACAAAGCTTGCGACACGTTACCGAACACCTGCCACTGTATCGTCTCGCACTGTCGTCTTGGGTAGCTAGTCCAAGAATCTAACGCTTGACAATTTGTGGCATGTTTTCGCTCTCTCTCTCTCTCTCTCTCTCTTTCTCTCTCTCACTTTTATGCGTTCGTTTATGCCTCCCCTGTTTTATTCTTACTATCTTTCTTGGAACAACTAAGCTTGTCGTTTTTCAAAATCTTTACCGTTAACCCTTGACGGGCGAGTTATAAAGTCCAATACCACTAGCGCGGCAATAAGGTTTCACACTACGTTCTTATCTCAATGCGATGACTGGCACGGAGAAAGAAGACGCGTTACAACTTTACTATTTCTATTTCTACTCATATTATTTTAACTTTTATACTTATGATTAATAATTTTATCGCTGTATCAATGTACTTTATCACACTAACCACTACTAACCATGTATGTGTAGGTATTTAATTAATATACCCAATAATAGTTTGATCATTATCTAGTTTGTTAATGTATCACTCGTGCTGTCTGTGTTAAATATTTACATATAGGTAAATTTCTACACTCAGATGTGGTTGGGGGCTTTTTCTGTTACGGGATCTAAAGGCAGAAGCTAATGTCGTGGGGAAAAAGAACTCTTTCCATAATTCACTGGAAAACACTGTCCAGTGGAAAGCATTTGCATTCTCTTCTTCTTGTCCTTATCTCGGATAGGTCTCTATCCTTTCTTAATGAGCCAATTTCTGGAGACCTTCTACCTAACATCTCATAGGCTATTCCTGGTGAAAACTACTTTCGTAGTTGCCCCAATACGCACCACACGACAACATCCACAAGCCAATTATATATGTTATGCAAATATAAAATGAAAAATGTATATATTACAACTTACCCCGAATTTTTTTCGGGCGAACACATACTTTTCTGCATACGAAACGTCAAAATATTGTCGAGAAACTTTTTAAGATGCCCCACCTTTCAAGTGAGTTAGGTGTCTGAGTGCACTTAAAGTTGGATCCTAGAACAAAATGATGTCTCTGGGTGAAGCTTCTCTGCAGAATCGTTGCTGAACATACTCTCTTCTATTCTTAGAATTCACTTCCAGTCCTATGGCATGTCCTATGTTTGGGTCCTAATAGTCCGTGTTCCTAGCTGTCTATGGTTTCTTCTCGACAAAATTGAAAGTCAGCTAAGTAATCTTACAACGCAGTAGAATATAAGCGAAATTGTCGCCTACACACCCAGATTGCTTCATGGAGGAGAAGCTCAATCAGGAGAAATCTATCGTTGCATCTCAAACGCCAAACCAATAGCGAATAAGTATCTGATAGTGGTAGGGATCTCCCACTACCCTCGTGTAGAACATTACTACATGCCAACATAAGATATTGCCCTGTGCATGTGATTTTCAAACTTATCACCATATAATGTCATGCTTCTTCCTTTTCGCATGTCATGTTTAACAACTCACTTCTTTATAGATCTAACATTAATCTCCTGCAAGAAGTTACTTTCACAACAAATTCCATCTGCCGGAAGTATTGCATCACTGTCTGTGTCATAATCTTTACTAAGAATTTTTATCTTCCTACATCTCAGTGGGGTCGGCCGCGTATTTGGGCACGTCATGTTTGCAAACTAGCACCTTATCATGCGACAACATGGTTTTCGTGTATCTTCCCAGACAAAAAGTCTTGGTTAACAATAGGAATGTCGCTCAGTGAAGACTCTTACTCTGTCAGGAGCTGGCGACAAAGGAAAAGTCACTGTGGCAAGTTCGCTCCTTAAGTAACAAAGGCCGATAACAAAGGAGAAATAACCAAGAGAGAGAGGGGTGGGTGAGAGGTGTGACACGATATGATAAGATAATCTTGGTTGATGAGAGCGTAAACAATGAATACTGGAAGAATCAGCACGCAAACGGAATGGTAGAGCAATAGTGCCGGATAGGAATGAAGACCAGAAAAATAACGTATTTCATGACCCTTTTGGTTGTCCGGTAAAAGATACGGACCCCTTTGATTGTCCGGTAGAGGCTACAGACCCTGTGGCGAGAGGTTTTATTTTGCTCTTGGATCAGTATAGTACTGACAATTACAGAAATAGAATTTCTGCAGAAAATGGTGAAGTCCCAGTGTCTGAGAGGACTACTGGTATCACAAATTAGTTACGGCTGTGAATGCTCTGATCTCGAAACAATAGTAGAGAGGAGACCGACATAAAGCGCCACCTCCGCTGTGTAACTAACTGTGATATTAATAAAAAACAAGGAAACAGATTTTTACTTAACAATGATAAAATTGACAAGTCGTTCAAAATACAATTTCCCTAGTATTTATTTAGTATATACACTATCTACTCTTGTGCTGAAGGGTGAATGTTGAAAAATGGAATGTAATGAATTTGTAAGTTTACATATGATTTACAAATGTTTATTTTTATAAAAAATATATAAATATTTTACAACAAGTTTTCCAATTATAGGAACAAAAAATTATATCAGCTGTGCTGTTATTTAATTATAGTACATGGATCAGCTGTGCTGTTAATTAAGTATATAACACTTCTCAGCTATGCTGTTAATTTTGTCTCTTGCTATGCTAATTCCCTTTCTCATCACTGACAGTTTCTATGCTCACAATGCTGACAGAAATGGTACGAATGTGTACTCATCTCTTAAAACAGTTCTGTTCTCCGTAGTTTGGTTCACACAACTCCTGCTGAGGCTCGTTACTTTAGCCCACCCAAGACTGAGGGGGACTAAAGATGTAGCTTCTGTACAATCTCTATGCTCCTGCGAAGTTCCAGGCAGCGGGATTGACTCGAACATACGACCTCAGGTTTTTAGGACACAAATAAACCCTCCAAGATTTAAAAAAGGCCAGTTTGACTCGACTAGTGAAGTAGGCTGCAGGTCGATGCCCTCAGAAAGCAATAAATCAAAGTGACAGGTTCTTCCTCTTCAGTCGGTCGGTCTGGCTTCGTTTTTGGTGTTGCGTGTTTAGCATAAAATCCGCCCGATTATATAGGCAAGTAAATACTTGAGGAAAGCTTTCGGTTGGTTCCTGGTGGAGCAAGTTGATTGGTTTCCTCCGGTTTAGTCTCAAGCGCTGTACAGCCTAATTTTATTCAGTTTCTCGCCGCCATCTTGCGTGAACTGCGTGAACAGTATAATTTATTCTGTCTCAGAGACTGGTGAACGGTGATCGTTGATTGGTTGAAGCAAATCTGTATTTCGACATAGTGATTAACCAACTAGTGGCTTACACTCGTTTCACGACAAACCCCTTCTTGTTAAAAAGATATACTAAAAGTATAAATAAAAATTGCAAATACAATTAACACAGCTTATTAAAAAGACCTCTACACCTCACGGTAGAAGAGGAATGACTAAGCAGTAGTTATTAAAAAGACAAATAATTAAGCTTACATATAGTCATACTGGATGATATATAAGACAAGCTGTAAATATAATATAGTTTTAAAATGCAAAAATTTATAATAATTCCACGAATAAAACTGAATATTTCAAAAATCATATAAATTAAAAATTAAGTATTAATTTCGTTTAAATTTGTAATCTAGGGCCCCCTAACATCGGTTCTGGGGCCCCCAATGGGTCCGTGGATCACATGTTAAGAAACCCTGCTCTATGGAGATGTCAACAGCATCATGTGAGGTACTATTTCTTCAAGTAGAAACAAGCTGTCGTCTGATGGTGTTCGTAGAAGAAGAAGCAGATTCCACTTTATTCTTCTCATTCTTTTGTATCTAGTTTGAAGATGTCTATTTTCTTTATTATTAACATTTTGTTAGGTAACTTCTTCGTGTGTTTTATGTAGCATATCTACGTCTGAATTGTTTTCTTTCAGTAGATATTCTACTTTTCCTACTGAAGTCATATTAATTTTTCCAGCCTTTCAACACCGAGATTCCCAGATGCACAGAAGACGTTGGTGGTGGATAGGACACAACTGATAAAAACCAGTTGATAGCATTACAAAGCAGTACTTATTCTGAAATCCACAGGGTAAGAAAAATAGGAAACCAAAGAAAGCATGGCGAAGGCATTAGACATAAACATGAAGGGGATAAAGAAAACATGGAAAGAATTTAAACGGATAGCACAAGACAGGAAGGTTTAGCATGTATAAGTGAAAGCCAGTTCTCCATAGGGAGCTGAAAAGTAATGAATGAATTAGTAGTATTCATCGTGAGCTACTCGGTCCTTGCTAATGCAGTTCTTTTCGTTTCTCCAGTTTTCAAACGGAGGCGCCCAGACGAGGCTTCTAGTCGAGATCAGCGTGGAGCTGCATTTTATTGCGTATTCCTTTTTTTGCATCTCGACCAGCCGCCACATTTCCTAGCAGTACAACAGGTGACGGTTCTGAGATACGCGTGATATCTTGTTTTTAAATTTCTGAGTTGTTGGCGCAAGTCAGGCTTCTGACAATATTTGGTCTCATACAGTTTTCTCTGCTTTGTAGCAATAGTAGTACGAAAAGTCAATATGTATATGTTGTAACTGCTGTTGGGAGGGGTGTTTCTGCTCTATCTATAGCATTTACTATTGATATACAGGGCGGTTGAAAAGTTACTTCTTAGTTTTAAATTGTTGTTTCTTTACTTCTATCCAACTGATTTGCATGAAACAATGTCAAAATAAAGACAATTAACTGTCATTTCATAATATGAAATGCTATGTCACATTATCATAATAATTCAGCATGAGATCTTATTTGTTCTTTACATATTTCATCAATCAATCAATCAACACCCTTTAGCTCCCCAAAGAGGATAGGCCTTCAACAAACACATACCACGTCCTCCTGTCTCGTGCCATCGGCTCAAGTTCTTTCCATGTTTTCCTCATCATTTTCACTTCTGTATCCAGTTCTCTTCTCCATTTGTTTTTTGGTCTACCGTTGCCTCTCTTTCCCTGGGGGGATTCCAGAACAATGACTGCCTTGTAATGCTATCAACAGGTTTCCTCAATGTGTGTCCTATCCATCGCCAGCGTCTTCTTCTCATCTGTACATGATTTCACAGCGGGCGGCCATTTTTGCTATCTCTTGTAATGTCGTTTTATTGTCCATTTTAGATTTTTATTTTTTCTGGGAATTAAAAAAATAAAATAAAATAAAGTTTAATTGTGAAATGGTACTTACTGTGTTTTTATTTTGACGTTTGCTTCATTTATATTCAGTGGATATGTGTGAGGATATGAAAGACAGGTAAAGGTGTTCCCATAGCAGATACTGCGGTACGGGAGTTCTTCTTCTTTCGTTCGCTTGAAATATGTTGTCTATATCTGAAATGTTGTTTCTTGTATAAACTTCACTGTCTTTTGTAGTTCATACAGAGGTCCGTATAGTTTTGCTTCCAGTGTGGTTTCTCTGGGCCAGTGGGTTTGCCTCAATATATCATATTCAGGGCAGTCTTGAAGTATGTGGTCTTCAGTCTGGGGTGCCTGTCCACATGTACACATGGCTGAATTCCCAATCTTAAATTTTGTATACATGTGGCTGCAGAGTCGGTTGTGTCCAGTTCTGAGGCGGAGAATGACTATTTGTTCTGATCCGTTCATAGCTTGGTAGTCGTCCTGTGTTGGCGTTGGTGGCTTTCTGATTGATTTGATCATCTTTTTCTTCTGATGGTACGTAACTGGTACATCCGGTTGCTCGTCTGCAGCACCTTCTTTAGCCAGTCGGTCTGCTCTCTCGTTTCCTGGTATTTCAAAGTGAGACTGTATCCACTGCATGGCGACCTTGCGCCGGTTGCACAGTTCAGACAGTAGGGCTTGTATATCTGGTAATTTTCTGGACTGAAGTGCTTGGTGTGCTGATCTTGCATCTGTCAGGAATACTACAGGCTGTGGACCGAGATTGGTGTTCAACAGTTTCTCAGTTGCCACCTTGATTGCCTGGATTTCTGCATCATAGTTGTTACATAATTTCCCCGTTGGTACTCTGACCGCATCCCTAGTGTTGTTTGGGTATTCTATGTACACTCCTGCTCCTCCATTCTTTACTGCATTTTGTGCTGACCCATCCGTGTATACTCGGACCCAGAGGTCCTGTGGGTATTCATCATATGGGAGTAAAGTGTTAGAGAGTTCACTATACTAGTGTCCAGCATTGTGTAGCCGTGTATACCGTGCTTTATTCAGAAAACAGACTATACTCTAACAAGACGGAGGAAGCACAGACCACCCCATAATTTTATATTTTATGAGAAACAGAAAATAATAAATTATAGTGTCACATATTTAGGGCAGAGTCGCTTCTACACGCCATTTCTAATAGTTGGGTGATTTCCCCTGACCAATCAGATAGCTCAGATTTACCCCGGGGAATATAGAACAACGACGCCATCTAGCAGTTAGAATGAAGGAGCGAAACTAAAGAGGACGTGTCTGGTCCAGCTCTACATATTCCTTAGTTTGAGGAAATCAACTTCAACATTTATTATAAAATGTGTATTTCAGGACATTGAGTGGTTTTATATTCCTTACTTGCGTAAGTAGTGACTATCATTCAACGTATATTGTGAATAGAGCTTCCAACTCTAGTTGCAGCAGAACTAGGTTCCAGGATTGAGTCAATTTGCTCACTAGTCTTACACCTCACTGAAAATACCCCTTGTGTTGGAAAATATTTAACTCAAGGAATACTTATGATGATAAAGAAATCAAGGACTAATCTGAAGGGATGAGAATATGTCGTCGAACCTGAAATAAAACGTTAACCTAAAGGAAGGAACACGGTGGAAAGAAAAAGTTCGCCATATTTGACAAATTGAGTAGGCCTATGAGATAAAGATGCAAAAGGGATTTTTGCATCGATGAAAGCATCTGATGATATGTTAGAACTTTATTGTTATTATTATTGTAAAAATGTTCTGAATTCCTGACTTTTGTTGAAATTTGACTTCATGCTGAAAGATATTAAAAGATTTGCATGAAATAGAACGCTGTTGAAAAGGTGAATTTCTACAGTTTGAGATTAAGCTAAGAAATCTATCCATCTCAATTAAATTTGCTACATCAACACCTAAGAGAAGAAAATCGAACCTGGTGACCCAATCTTACAAAGGAGAGGAAACTATATCTCTAGCGGTCAAGGCTAGTTAACCAAACCTACTCTCTATAAAGTAAACTGAAAATCCTGCATACCCCGGCTCTGCCACAATTGTGAGGTGGGATGTCCAGTTCCCTGCCTCCCTGTCTTTTCCTTCTCTAACTCAAGAGAAAAGTCTGGTACCAATTTACAGCTGGGTAATCTGGAGTGTGTCGATATCGTGAATCCAACTCGGCACCTTTGCCGCGAGAAACCAGCGCTCTAACCACTATGCCAGTCGCTCAAGTGAGGAAATAAAAAATAAGAAGTAATTTTTTCAGCCACCCTGTAGAAGTAGTTTGTAAGAGAGCGAACGAAGAAAAAATGTCCACAGGACATGAACTTTAACCTCAGTTCTGAATTTCTCTTTTTCTTTATTTTCATTTTGTTATTTCTGCGACTCCTCGGCGAACTTCAGTTTTTATTGTTGCTGATTTGATCTGAATTATTTTAAAACCTACATCAAACTAGAGAGTTCGACTGGTAGAGTGGTTAGGGCGCTGGCCCTCTCACGTCAAAGATGCCGGGTTCGAAATACGCTGGTAACACGCTCCAGTCTACTCAGCTGTAAATGAGTACCTGCCACACGGACTGGCTAAAGAAGGTGCTGCAGACCAGCAACCGGATGTACCAGTTACGTACCATCAGAAGAAAAAGATGATCAAATCAATCAGAAAGCCACCAACACAGGATGACTACCAAGCTATGAACAGATCAGAACAAATTGTCATTCTGCGCCTCAGAACTGGACACAACCGCCTCCGCAGCCACGTGTATACAAAATTCAAGATTGGCAATTCAGCCATGTGTACATGTGGACAGGCACCCCAGACTGCGGAGCACGTACTTCAAGATTGCCCCGAATATGGTATATTGAGGCAAACCCACTGGCCCAGAGAATCAACACTGGAAGCAAAACTATACGGACCTCTGTATGAACTACAAAAGACAGTGAAGTTTATACAAGAAACAACATTTCAGATATAGATAATATATTTCAAGCGAACGAAAGAAGAAGAAGAAGAGTACCTGCCACTTGTGTTAGCGAAGCAAAGGCAGTAAGGAAGGAAACAGGTCACCCAACCCGTGGAAGCTGGACCTAGTTTAGTCAAGTCTCTAACACTTCACTCTCCTGCGGCAGTATCTGATATGGGACTATATTTACCTTTACATCCAACAACACGTACAATCGCCTCACACATCTCACTCACACAAGTACTTACACCACACACAACTAAAACACACACACACCATCACGCAAGTACAAATATATACACTCTTTATTATAAGCATAAGTGCACAGGCATGCACATTAAAAAAAGGTACCTTATACCACAGCAACTCTGATTGTTGATTGTTAAGTCAGTCCAAAAAAGATTTTTAAAAGTATACTGGGAATATTTTCACTCAAGCGCTCGAAACACGACACGAGGTAGCGGATGTCGGAACATCCGAGTATCCCATGGACCTACTTTCGCCGCGGAGAGCAGCGTCGTTCGCGATCCCGCTTTTTTTTTTTTTTAAATACTATTATTTAATTTGATGTGAACGTTGTTTATATGTTTCAAATCTTTGAGTCCTTAGTTCACTAGGTTTCAGATGACCTATGGAGCTGAAATGTTGCACTTGATCCTCTAACTGTAGTGCACTTCAAAAATTTGAAGGAACCTCGAGTAACCAACCTGTCCCTGGCCCGCCATACCAAAAAAAAAAAAAAAAGAAAAGAAAAGAAAAAATTAATATCCGAAAACAAAATAAATCAAAGGATTTTCCCAAGATTACAGATGTGAACTGATCACAGAATTGGTGACATTGAACACAAAATTGTGAACAGGGTCAAAGAACTTTGTGTCGTTGCACACAATAATTGTGATGTTTTGTTGTTGTTAATCAGAATTGACGTCACTGCACTCCCGACAAACCCAT
>JAMPIV010011770.1:0-35950 GCA_024509875.1 Oreohelix idahoensis | reverse complement strand
TCTTAGACCAGGAACAAACTGATAACGTTAAGCTACATCACATCTTAGACCAGGAACAAACTGATAACGTTAAGCTACATCACATCTTAGACCAGGAACAAACTGATAACGTTAAGCTACATCACATCTTAGACCAGGAAACAAAACTGATAACGTTAAGCTACATCACATCTTAGACCAGGAACAAACTGATAACGTTAAGCTACATCCATCATCTTAGACCAGGAACAAACTGATAACGTTAAGCTACATCACATCTTAGGACCAGGAACAAACTGATAACGTTTAAGCTACATCACATCTTAGACCAGGAACAAAACTGATAACGTTAAGCCACATCACATCTTAGACCAGGAACAAAACTGATAACGTTTAAGCTACATCACATCTTAGACCAGGAACAAACTGATAACGTTAAGCTACATCACATTATTAGACCAGGAAACAAACTGATAACGTTAAGACCACATCACATCTTAGACCAATAACAAACTGATAACGTTAAGCCACATCACATCTTAGACCAGGAACAAACTGATAACGTTATACTACATCACATCTTAGACCAGGAACAAACTGATAACGTTAAGCTACATCACATCTTAGACCAGGAACAAACTGATAACGTTAAGCTACATCACATCTTAGACCAGGAACAAACTGATAACGTTTAAGCTACATCACATCTTAGACCAGGAACAAACTGATAACGTTAAGCTACATCACATCTTAGACCAGGAACAAACTGGTAACGTTAAGCTACATCACATCTTAGACCAGGAACAAACTGATAACGTTAAGCTACATCACATCCTAGACCAGGAACAAACTGATAACGTTAAGCTACATCACATCCTAGACCAGGAACAAACTGATAACGTTAAACTACAACACATCCTAGATCAGGAACAAACTGATAACGTTAAGCTACATCACATCTTAGACCAGGAACAAACTGATAACGTTAAGCTACATCACATCTTAGACCAGGAACAAACTGATAACGTTAAGCTACTCATCACATCTTAGACCAGAAAAAACTGATAACGTTAAGCTACATCACATCTTAGACCAGGAACAAACTGATAACGTTAAGCTTACATCACATCTTAGACCAGGAACAAACTGATAACGTTAAGCTACATCACATCTTAGACCAGGAACAACTGATAACGTTAAGCTACATCACATCTTAGACCAGGAACAAACTGATAACGTTTATAGCTACATCACATCTTAGACCAGGAACAAACTGATAACGTTTAGCTACATCACATCTTGAAAACATGAAAAACAAAAGTGATAAGGAGTGGAGTAAAAATAAGTTAAGAGAAATGGACGTAGTAGGAAAAAGAAGTCACGTGACAGGTCCAGCAGACAGAAAAAATACCGCAAGTAGGTCAAAGCGACAAATATGCGTTTAGGATAGGTACGACTCAAGGAAGTTGAACATTTTTCCGCCGTTAGTAGACCCAAGGACAGGACAGTCCCCTAGATCGGTGGAAAAAGCGTGGATATGAGGATGGCAATTTCAGTGTTGCCATGATAGTAAATGGGCCTTCACGCGCATCATGGAACCCATGGTATATAGCGGAGACAGGACCGAAGACATGTTTTATTCAGAGGGACTTTTATAACGAGAGAAGAGGAAAAGACCAGACAAATTCCCACCAAGGTGGTGTTGTGGCAGAAAAATAATAACAATATGAGGAATTTACACACGTATGAACAATAAGAAGGTATACTGGATGAGTAATGCTACGCCGAAAATAAACGTTTGTTGGACACTGTGCACAGTTGGTAGAATGTGAGTGAGAAAGACGAGGGTTAAGTAAAGTCATCAACTGTCACAGGAGGAAAAGGGTTTCTACCTAAGATAAAAGATGACGCCGGATAAGAGTAAGTTAATCACCCGTTTGTTTGTATGATCGAATATGGTTTTAAAACTAAGGAAACATAATGGACAATGTCTAAGTGATATGAAATAAATCTAAAAAGAAATGAACGACCACATAAGGAAGTGGAATAGTATGCTGACATAGATCAAAAGTGACTTGTTTTGTATTTGAGAAATTCATGCTAAATATGACGACAGATTGGAGGAAAGCAACGATCCCCGCTCCCCGTGGTCGTAAATGGGAAGGGAGATGTTGATGCTAAACGTTCCTCGCTTCCAGCTAAAAATATACTGTTGGTGCTAAAATGCGTAAATATGTCCTCTTGCGCACAGTAGGAATGGTCAATGTGATCGAACAACTAGGCGTCCCTGCTAACTACTCAATTCGCTAAGAATTTGTGTGTGTCACGGTCAAGTATATAATTAAATGGTTGGTAGTCAAATTAAAATAATTCTTGGGTTTACTAAGGCATATATAAATAATTTTATATCTATTTGGGGAGATAATAAGTGATAATGCTGGCTGCCAGAAGGCGACAACGGTACTACACTCCAATCGCAAAGGGGAACGAATAAGAGGCTCGAATTATACATGTAAATAGGAAAGTTTCAGATATAGAAGTACAAAAAGGGGATGCGCGAAACAATAAAGTGCATGAAAGGGGTGAACGAAAAATCCAGTGAAGCACTCTTTTTCTCAGCGGACAGTCCGAGGCGTGGATAGATTATGCAGTCGCACATATACCGAAAGGACCCATGTTTGAAGGCAGTAACTCAAGTAGTTTTAGGTGATGATTATTTCCACGACAAGGAGACGAGTTTAGGGTAATGATTAACCCGAAAATATTGAATAGGTGAGAAATTCTGTCTAGAAGGAGAAACGGGAGTGAGTTTAGAATTTATTCAGAAAGGAAAAGGTCGTAGAGTGAATTATACTACATATACATTACATATTTTTATTCATCAGATGATGAAAGGGAAAAGTACAACCCCGGGCGAGGTCCGGTTCTATCATAGATAATAAACCTGAACAGTGAGATGAAGAAATTGTTAGAAGAAAGAACAGAAATAGAGACAATTCCTGAGTGATCTTCTTGGTTTAAGATCAGAAGGTGTAATTCCATACTGAACGAGAAAAGTGAAGGGAAGGAAGAAAAATTAGACAGAAATTAAACACATGTATATTCCTGTTGATGGACCAATATGGAGGTCAAGCAGATAGCAATGATCCTCTCATATGTAAATAAAACAGTATTTCAATTACTATGGCGTTAACGCATCACGTGCTGTGTGTGTGTGTGTGTGTGTGAATGTTATAATTATACAGTATATCATTGCTAGCTAAAGAGGTAAAAGAACCTGGACGGGCAGGCAGGTGGCAACACATTAGAACATTGATACAATCACGACTCCGGCCACATCATAAGGATTGAAACCAACACACCAGCCTGCCACAATAATATCAGGCTATTTACACAGGTCAGTGGATAATACGTTTATCACGTAAGCCGTCTAGCCACCTTTGATAGAGGGGCGATCGGTGTTTGTACATGATGGTCGCGCACGAACGATGGAAAAGAAAGCCGTATTGTCTGGTCCTGGGAAAGCCGTCTGAGATGGGCGAGGGCGCAATTGATAATGAGATAATCGCTTCCGCTAGGCTCATGGTTTTCTTGCTAAATGGTTATATATGAGACTGGCAACCTTAACATATGAAAATAGTATATTCATAAACCACAACAGCAAGCGCTGGTGTTTGTTTATGCTACTTCTTTCAGAAACGCGAAAGCAGCAGCAACTCCAGACTTCGAATGTGATGAGTGATGATTACATCACATGTGCCTAAAGTGTATAATTTCATTTTTTGAGATATTTGTACCTTGTTAACTGTAAGGCAGGCAAATCATTGCATTTCGCGCTGTCCAAGCACACATTTTCCCAGTTTAATACCCAGAAGAATGTTGGTGATTTTTAATCATCTTCCCCGAGTTACCCTGTGTATACTCAAGGATTTAATTATTCAAGCAGGCTAACAGTGGTGGGTGGACAGCGAGACAATGCGTCTGTTAATCTTCCAACCAAGTGTACTCAACAGGGGCATTTGTTCTGTTTATTTTGTCTAAAGGTCGTGGAACGAAGCTATTAGACTGTTCGTGGTACTAAGCTACAAGACGAAAGTTTCGTCGTCACTAGTTGTGAGTAAAAGCAGGGAATCCACGCTAACCGCCTACAAAGGGTATGTCGTGTGAAGAAGTGCCCCGTCACAGAAGAATTGATGAAACCACGGCTGCAAAACTCACTTAGACCAGCTACGTTTATTAAGGAAACAGCGAAAGGACAATTTTTTGTTCATATCCTCAAACCAAGTCTCAGTAAAGACACTTTTATTTACCTCTAAAAATTCACCATCATTTCATCGTTATTTTAACCTGCTAAAACTAATTAACTATTAAATTTATTAGTTGTTGTTTTAAAACTAAACAATCATTGTTGGTTCAGTTATTATAGGTATTAAAAGCATATGTATGAGCAAGACTCTTTAATATATATATACATACAGACATATAGTTACATCTATATAGCACATACTTTAACAAGAATTTCGCTAGATTTACACCAGCTGGGGGCTTGAGCGGGCTAAAACCATTGCTTAATTCTTCACAAATGCGACGGATCAGATATAAGTTAATAGTGCTCTGCCCTAAGCAGCATTGTTCTTGACTTATGAATTATCTTTTGAAAACTACCTTGGGATAGAAGCGTCATTACTCTTCTATCTTCAACCCTGCCAAGAGTAATCTTGTGTGAAAGTGGACACCTTTGACGACCCATTTTAGATACTCTTGAGTTTTGGCCACTGGCAGACCACTACTGCAGAGGTAATGTGAGGCAATCCGTGACATTGTTAACTTATAAATGTGTCTGTATTTCATTTTACTGACATTTGTCTATCTGCAAATTAACAGTACTTTGTTTTTGTTGCACGTCACTTCTTGATACTCATGTTTATAATACCAGTGTGTTCACTCTGTCGTGAAACACATATCCTGTGTTTCAGGGTAGGTGTGGGGCAAGGAGGGAGTGGTTGTTGTGGTTGAATGTCATTAGCATTGTGACATATGTGTGTTTCATGGCCCTTCTTCTTCTTCTTCCGTCCTTAGTCAAAGACCGACCAAGCAGTCAGAGGCCATCACGCCCTGTGGCGTCTTAAGGGCAACAGCAGATTGATTTTCTCTGTTGTAGTTTCCCATCACGCCTAGTGGCGTCTTTAGGGCAACAACAAATAGATCCATCTGCCGTTGTTTCCGTAATCGGTGTGACAAGCCAACGGGTGATCAGCCCATTGGGCGTTTCATGGCCATGTGTTATGTTTAATGTAATATGCTTGTAGAGTGTTGTTCACGGCTGTCGTGAGTTTGTGAGATTCACGTGAGACCGTGTAGAGCATGTTGGGTAGTGAACTGTCTGTATGACTGAGAGTAGTTGGCAATGTTAGAGGGAGTGTGTGTGATGAAATTTGTGGACGCGGGTCGGATGGGTTGGGCATGTGGCTGGTTACACGATCCCATAAAACAACTTGTACAAAATGTATATATATATATATATATATATATATATATAAATTGTATATATATATATATATATATATATATATATATATATATATATATATATATATATATATATATATATATATATATATATATATATATATATATATATATATATATACATATACATATATATATATATATATATATATATATATATATATATATATATATATATATATATATATATATATATATATATATATATATATATATATATATATATATATATATATATATTTACCCTCAGGAACATTATAGAGCCGTGCTCAGAATGGCAAAGACAGCTGTACATTAATTTCGTTGATTTTGAAAATGCTTTTGACATTATTCATAGTGACAGTTTATGGAAAATACTAAGGGCTTATAGAATTCTAAGTTGCATAGTGTCAATTGCCCCCACGGCTGGCGTTGTGGATTAAAAAGTTGCTACCGTTCGTGAGTACGTGAAATGGGTTCATTTTCGATACAAGACAACAGGAAGCTGAGACGCTTGGGAGTCGTGACCCAAGTGGGCCCGCCCCCCTTAGATTCTATTGAGAAGGTCCTCAAAATATTATGTCCACCTCTTCATTTGGCTCTTAGTAATATTGTCTGAGCAGTTTTTCCATTATTGTCTTTTATGAAGCAACTTGTTTGCATGTAATTTCCCCGTTAACTTCTTTGTGCTGCTATACAGTTCTCTCATATTTCCTTTGGCTGCAGCATCTTCTGCCTCTCTTGCCAACTCCTCAATATACTTCCTCTTGTCTCTTTTGATACTTCTTTTTTACTTCTTTGTTTTGCTTCTGTGTACACTTCTTGAGCCTTGGCTTTGGAATCTTCTGGTTTTAGCTTGTGTTTTTAAAAATCTGCTTTCTTCCTTGTTTTTTCTGTCTTTTATCTTATTGATGGTTTCTGTTGTTATTCATTCTTTTTTGTTTGTCGTTCCCTTCTTCCCCAGTATTTCTTCACATGTCTCATTCCATACCGTTTTGATTTGTCGGACAATAATGTCTTCTGTATTCTCTACATCTTTCATCTGTTGGAGCACTTGGAATTTGTTGGATATTGTGACCGCAAATTTGTCTCTTGGGGTGTTATACTGTACCAGAATAGTGGATTAAAAAAATGTTTTAAATTAAGATCCACCCCTGGATTAAGTCCTTTCTGCGGCCCTGCCACTAGTAAAATAGCCAATATGCAAATTGTACACGTCCCTTGTTAAAACTTGAAGCCTGAAACAAACATCCATATAGACATAGGCAGGTAGACTGAAAAGGTATATTGAAATCTCCATTGTACTGGAGTAGGGGAGCGAAACAAATGAAATCTTATTAATTAAGAGAGTATAGAAAAAGTCATTTATTGCCCTTGTTCATAGTACTCGCCCTGTAATAATTGAATTTAATGAATGAAATAAGACAGCAACATAGATAATTATTAAAATGAAAAGTGAAGAAGAAAATAAAATAAAGTGATTGACAAATAATGAATATTTGTTAGCAACAACAATACATTGTTAATATTAACAAAAGAGGTAGTCTGCAAAACACATGGAGAAGGAAACTAGACATAGACATAGACATAGACACAGACATAGACACTGACATAGACATAAGGAAAATATGTAGACATGGAAATGCCTTGACTGGATGCCACAGGACAGTTAAGGTGTATGACACAAGGACATAAAGGTTTGGCAGCATGCTTGGGTGAGTACCCACTGCTCCTTAGGAAGCTGAAATGTAAGAATGAAGTGTGAAACAAGGTAGAAGTGATGGGTTCAAATCCTAGTACAGGGCGGAATAAAATATCGACCTTGATGTATGGGAGTCCCATGACCCAAGTGAAGCACCAACTGCTGTGTGTCAGACCAGAATGTAAAACTATTCTGTGTAATAGATTACTCTTACTAATTCTTCAGAATCGGTTTCTTGTTAGAACGTCTGTTCTCTGTATACCTCAATTCCCCACCCCGATGGTCTCCGACAGCTCTTCGGTTTTTCTTAGACCAGCGCACTTGTCCCTCTATTCCACACTGAACACTCTTCTCCGTCTTGCTGAACTGATCCTTCAACTGAATTCCTTAGAATTCAATGGTCAGTTTTTTGACCAAATTAGTGGTGTTGCCATGGGAACGAAGATGGGTCCTAGCTATGCCCGCCTGTTCATGGGCCACTTGGAGCATCAGATATAGCAACAATACTCCGGTCCTTTCCCCGGGTTTTACCGCAGATATATCGATGATGGCATAGGTCTCACAGATATGTCCGAGACTGATTTATCCCGCTTCATCGACTTTGTCAACCACTTCCACCCCACCATCAAGTTCATCTCCTTCATCTCCGCAGTATCTGTCAACTTTCTTGATATTACTATTACTGTCACACCCTCCGCCTCAATACCTCAGTATACTACAAGCAGACAGATGCCCATAGCTACCTTCTGTATACCTCTTCTCATCCTCGGGCTTGTCGTGACTCCCTTCCATTTTCACAACTTCTCCGCCTCCGTCGTTTGTGCCAAGACGACGATGACTTCCACTTGCGAGCCAATGAGATGTTGGATTTTCTTCCGTAGCAGACTTTATCCCGAACATGTTCTCACCTCTGCCTTCCCTGGGGTCCAACGTGTTCTCCCCATCTCTCGTTCAGGAGGCCCCCTCAAACCTCACTATAAATCCACTTTCGGATAGAGTCAAATTAATCTTGACCTATCACCCACACAGTTACTGCAGTCAAACAGATCCTTTTCCGCCACCTACCTATCCTTCAAAGCAGAGTCTGTGACCCAAGAAGTATTCGGTGAAGCACCTTTGGTGGCATATAGACGTGACAAGAACCTGAAGGACCTTCTTGTTCACAGCCGTCTCCCAAAGGAGAATGCCACTCACTTTGGCACATTACCCTGTGGTCGGACACGATGCAACACGTGCAAGTATGTCATCTCAACCCACAAGGTGTCTTTTCCTGAGGCTACGTACACCATCACTAGTAGCTTCACATGTGAGTCGCGTAACGTCATTTATACGATCATATGTAAACGTTGCTGCAAAACCTATATTGGCCAAACAGGCAAACGACTTGGGGACAGGTTCAGCCAGCACTTGAATGACATCTCTCAGCACAAATCCACACCAGTTGCCATACACGTCAATATGGGCCCTGACCACCAGGGTCCCATCGACATCCAGGTCACGGCGATCAGATCCTGCTCCTCTGACACTGCTAGCCGAGAACAGCTTGAGAACCGTCTTATCCACCGCATGGGGTGTCTAAAACCAGCTGGGCTCAAACACTCTACACACCTTTGTCTGAGGTCACCCTTTCCTCGCCTGTTCTACTTTGAATCTTTCCACTCTTATCCCATTTTTTCTATTTTCTGCCGCCCCTAATTATACGCATGAATATATAATACACTGTTTTTAATATGTCTAGATTTTTTTTATTCTATTTTATTTATTTATTTTTATCTTCGACTCATTCTGTTTCCCTTCTATTTCCAGTCCCCACTTCTATTAAGTTTGGTAGTTTATTGCTTAGTTTTTTTCGTTTTTTTTAGTTTCTAAGTAATGTTATTGTGTACACATCTCGGGTGGGTGGCAGTCATTTCCTCTTTCCTGGCACGCGCCCATAAGCGTTAGGACTTTGCCGCCTTCAGGGAGGTACCTATTTTTATAATTTTTATATTTTTTTTATATATCCTTATTTAGTGTGTTCTCGGCTAGGTGTCCCTATCTAACCTTCACTTTCTTTCCTTTCCCTGACCGAAGTCCTTGTGGCCGTAACTTGGCTATTTTCTCATTTCTTTGTGAATCCCCGTAAGAACGAATCACCTTTTTTCGATTATTTTTTTTCACACCCAATGTTATTTTTTTGGAGATATGGAAAATTAAACTCTTTAGTCGTGTATCCTTTCACAGATTACGATTTGATTGTAAATTTAATAAGAGTTTATACAATAAAAATTATTATCAGTATGTTTTCCAATAAATAAGGTAGTGGCAGCACGATTTGTTTTGTTTTTATTATGATCACTCATTCAACTCATTAAAGGATTATAGTATCTTTCGAACATGTGTACTTACAATATTAGGTCCTCTTCCTACCCCTTAATCATCATAGTAATATGTCTCTTTTCTAAGTTAAATATAACATACTTTTTGCAATCATCTACCAAGCCTCGTTGTCCAATGCTGTTCCTGCCCTTTGATTGTCAGTTGCAGGTTTTTCCAAGTCTTGGTACCCCTTGTCATCAGTGTTCTTAAGTCTTTACCTATTATGGTATGGATGTCTACCCCTTGTAATCAGGTCCAGGGAGGGTATTTTCCAAGTTCTTCCGCTAAGTTTCTTGTAATCAGTCCCAGGTCTATCTAAGGTCTTCCTACCCCTATGTCATTCAGGTCCATGTCGTTGGGTGTTGGTACCCTTATGGGGGTGTTGGGAAGATGTTTCTTGTTATTTTCTAGTGTTTTCCCTGGGCCTCTGTCATCTGGTCAAGGTACTTTCTAAGTTTTTCCTGGACCCTTGTCATCAGCGTCCAGGTACTTGGGTTAGTCTGCTTCCCCTATACGGTTAGTGTATCATACAGGTTGAAGGTAAGACTGAGTGGACCGGGCGACCTCGTCCAATCTAGCACAACGTCTTTCTAGACTGTTTTCCTGCCCCTTGTCATCAAGATCTTTGTTGTTTTTGGTTTATGTATTTTCTTCCTGAGTTGCTGTGGGATGTTAGGGTCGAAAAGGTGTAGGGAAGTGAGAGTTTCCATACCCCCTTGTGGATCTGATGTCATATGGTATTTCTAAGTTTATCTTCCTTTCCTGAAAGAAGTCATTCTAGAATGGGAAGCATTAGTCGTGATAATAACCTTATGTGGACGCGTCTCTTCTATGGATGTCTCTAATTGTGTTGTGTCTGTGTGTGTTTTTTTTGGTTGTGTCTCCTCTACCTCCTCTTACCCCTGGGGGTCCAGAACAATGACTGCCATTAATGCTATCAACAGGTTTCCTCATTTTGTGTCCTATCCATCTACCCCCAGCGTCTTCTTCCATCTCTTGTTCCACTTGCACATGACATGTTCTTGTTATCTCTTGTTCAACTGGCACTTGTCTGGTTCTTGTTATCTCTTGTTCCACTCACTTTGGTCTGGTTCTTGTTATTCTCTTGTTCAACTGGCACTTGTCTTGGTTCTTGTCACTCTTGTTCCACTGGCCTACTTGTCTGGTTCTTGTCAACATTTCCACATTTTAGTGATCCTTCTTTTCATACCATTTTAATTCTTCTATGATCTGATAATATGGACCCACAAATGTTTTGAAAATGTTTTAGCATGGTGTGCGTGTTGGTGTTCCATTTATCATTGCCCCATAACAATAGTGTCCAGTTCTCAGCTTATCTACTCCACAGCACATAGCCATATTCCCCACTGTTATATATAAAAACTCGAGCCATGCCTATTCAGTCAGGTCAATTGATATGCATTTGGATCCATGTCTTTCTTTACATTAAAATATTTATTACTTCTCTTTTGAACCACTGAGGGTGACCTACAATGGTGAAATGACCCAGGCCCTCGTCGGAGCTGTCACTAGCCCTTCATACATAATACATTACTGTTACTGTCGTTTTTAATGTTAATGTTAAAATTATAAAGTACCAAAAGGGTGTCCTGTGGCAAAGATGACTTCTTTTCAAGGTAGTAAATCTCTAACGACACCACAACCAGCCCACACCACTCAGAATTATTGATTACAACTGGCTAAGTGGACAAAATCACAATTTTAAATCAAGACTAGCACCTAGCCTCCACATTGTACTACAGTTTATCCCAACAATATAATGGCCAGATCATAATGCAGTATAGGACGAAACATACCGAATGCAGTCAGTCTCATGTAATGAAGGTTTGTCCTTTAAGCTCTCTCAATAAAATTTTATATTTATTAAGTGATAACATCACTCCATTTTTAACACTTTAAACAAGCCGCAGTCACAGCTCAAAACACGAGTTATTACGTCATACTCGCCATGAACACACAATCTTCTCTGCCCCCGCACTACCTGTTCCTCTAGTCACACCTGTTTCCCTCTAGTCTCTCGTGAGACAGCAAAGCATATCGAGCTTAGAAACGCGCTTTATCGGCTTCTTTTCTTAACCGGAACTTCTTCTTTCTCTTTCCCGTAAACGGTCTAACGTAGGCCTCAACCCGTCTTTTTCAGTGAAACCCGTACGTCTCCCATAAGTCAAAAATTCTGTATCACATAAAAATAAACAAACCAAAGAGGGCCCCCGCTGAGCTAAAAAAAAAAAAAACACAACCTATATATTAGGAGCACACTAGTATGAATATTTAATCATAAAATTACTCACTTCCCCCCCCCCACCCCCCTCCTCCCCCCCCCCCACTCACACACATCACACAAAATAAATCTGAGAAACAAAGTTGTCTTTATTTCTTTGGTGTGAGTATTCCAACACCAGAGTGGATAATATGGTGAACATCAAATTTCACTTTAATAAATAATTGAAACTAGTATAAGCACCTCAGGTTTCTGCAATAGGGTAGTCAAATAAAAACTAAATGTGTGGTCTATGGGAAGCAATGTCTACCTTTAGACAAAATCCTATTTAACCAGCAACTATGTGAGGTCGCCATAACTAATATTACTCAGGCATATTAAAAAATGATGGTAAGCAATACATGCATTCACATAGCCTCACAACGTCACAATAAATCTATCAGTCAAGTCCAGTATCAGTAGTAAATTAAATTAATGGTTTGATCAACATCAAAAATGAAAAGCAATAAGCTAATAAAACAAATATGCAGACCAATGTAAATAGATTAAAAAATGTGGCACTGGGCAATCATATATAGGTAAAGGTAGTAAGAATGCAAACATCTTTACGCTAAAAAAAAGGAAAGTCATTTGTACAACTTAAGTGGTTTCGAAAACGTGTGTTTGTTGTGCAAATACAATAAAAACATGTATTTTGCATCCCCCTTGACCAAGCGAAGCATTTCTTGTGAGTACAGTCCCTTCAATTCATTAAGACATCGTGGCAATTAACTGTACAACCAAGATTTGTCTATCCTCACATATCCATATATGTGACATATGTCCTGCAATAACTAATCACTGTGTGTGTTTATGCACATAAAGTACCTATGACAACTGTTCAAAAGTTTGAAGACATCTCCGTAATGAGCTGAGTAAAAAGAGATCCAACTTGTAATCTAACGATATCAGCATTCATCATCATCAGGTGCCGAGTGAAGCGATCAATATCTGTTTAAGTATTGTCAAAAGAGTCGCTTGAGCGATTAAACAATTACCGACTCAAAAAGTTACGATACTGTGAGCTTTGGCATGCAACACAGAGCGTTTGTACATTCACTCCTTGCCCAGCACGATGACATCTGGAAATTTCTGTCAGCATCGGCATTGTCAGCAAAATGTTCATAAAGAGTGGAATGTTCCACCGGTCGACACGTGACGAAGTCAGTCAATAGGTTAGCTGTACTCTCACTATGTATTCCGCATTCGCCGCGTTGTCAGCTGATAGTGAGTCTTTCACCATTAATGGCACGAATGTCGTAGAGTTAATGCCGGAGCGCAAGTGATGCTCTGTCCGCCCTCTCACAAAGTCACACAGACATCATTAAGTGACCACTATCCTATTTGCTGTACCTGGACAAGGAAGGGCTTTAAAGCACCTAAAACGGAACACATCACAGTCAATTAACGGAATTTCAAAAACTTTTAACCTTCAGTTATTCCTACTAGACCTACAAATATCCCCACTCTATCATATACGTGTACCAACTTCCGCATCCAGAAGAGAGCCAATAACATACTGGACCACAAACTTTCAACAACGTATTCAACAAACATGTTCCTATAAAGCACGTTCGTGTCAAAAACATCAGAAAGACCCCATGGATAACCAACGAAATATTATCAACAATGAGAGAGCGGGACGACGCACATAAGCTCAAAGATTGTCAGCAGGTATCGGATGCTTAGAAAAACAAAGTACATTACCTCATTTCGTCAGGAAAAGAAACTACATTTCAGAAAGATGATTCAAGACAAAGCAAACAGTAAAGAAGTCCCCCCTGGGTCAGCCATTACAACATTAACACCAATCAAAGTCACTAAACTCTTTACCCAAAAAGCTGCTCCCTCACGGCAACTCATTTTAGCAACCACTTCAAAACAGAAATTAGCCTTCTCAAGTCGACACTAAAGCCAATGGACTGCGATATTAGTAAATTGACAGCCTTCTGCAACACTGAACACACCCCAACAGATCTAAGACATATTCCTTTTCTAACAGTACATGAAGTTCTCAAATATATCTTGGCATTAAAAAACAACAATTCAATGGGCGTGGGCTTGATGGTATCAGCAATACTATTCTGCGCCCATCATTTTTTGCGACTACTTAACCTATGTATACAACCAATGTATTGCACACAACTACTTCCCCACCACAGCATTTAAATCTGCCAAAGTGAATCCCCTCTTATAAATCTGGCTCACATAAGCGATCCCAACAGCTACAGACCAATATCCCTTCTATCATCTCTTTACAAAAACCACTAGAGAAACACATTTACAACACCACATTTCAACACTTAACACAAACAAACTGCTCATTGATAGCCTAGTCAGGTTTCAGACCCAAACATTCCCGTCACACAGCTCTCACCAAAATGGCAGACAACTGGCTGTCGAACATAAATGATGGAAAATTATGTGGTGCTGTTTTTGTCGACTTCAAGAAAGCATTTGACATGATTGACCACACTATCTTGGTTCAAAAGTTGGAAACCCTCAGAATAGGCCCTAATCCACTAAACATCATCAAATCATTTCCTGGCAGATCGACAACAAAGTTAGTGCTTCACAACAACTCGACATCAGATTTCTCGAAGGTAGTTACAGGAGTACCGCAGGGCTCTATTCTTGGGCCCCTACTCTTCGCAATGTTCATCAACGACCTGCCACTACATCTAAAATATTCAACTTGTGACCTCTTTGCAGATGATTGTACTATCTACACTAGTGACAATGACTGCGTGGCTCTTGAAAATAACTCTTCAAAGCGATGTAGACAATCTAACAAAATGGAGTAATATGAATCGTATGCCAGTAAACACAACAAAAACAAAATCTATGTTCATTACCACCAGACAGAAACTCCTAAGCTGCACTAAAAGATCACTACAGCTACACGCGGAATCAGTACAAATTGAACATGTAACAGAACACAAAGTTTTAGGGATCACGATTGACCAGCACTTAACGTGGAACTCCCATGTACGGAATTTAACCAAACACTTAGCACAAAAGACGTACCAGCCAGCCAAAATAAAACACTTCTAAGACGCAGACACTAGACTATTTGTTCTACACCTCACATATACAGACACATCTAGATTACTGCTCTACACTATGGGATTGTTGCCCTGCTTCCACCTCGAAGAGACTGCACTCCCTGCAAAAGAGAGCAGTACGTCTGATCACCGATAATCGCACGACACCACACACAAGGACAGGAAAAGAACCCAAAATACTGTCGCTAAAAAAATGTCTTCTCTACAACAAACCCAAGCTGACTCACACAATTCTATCTAACAATGCCCGTCGTACCTAAGATCATTGTTTCAAACCAGTAGAAGGGAGGGACAACAATTACATCAGTTTACGTCTGTCCCAAACCTAGGATCGACCGGTTCAAAAAGAGTCTAGCCTACTCTGGTGCCTACTTAAGGAACAGCCTTCCACACCACCTAATAAGCCTATCTACACAATATTCTTTTAACAAAGCACTTTTCAAACACTTCCTCAACACTGATTATCTAATCCCATAGAAACAGTATTTGCCTGTCAACATCTCATCCATTAGGTCAACATTTCTTTTCCTCTTCCGCTCGTTTTTTGTGTGAATAATTTGTTTTATATCCATGTAATATCATTATTATATTCACTTTAAAATATTATTATATAATGTAATGTATGTGTGAATGTACCTACATAATACTGTACTTTAGAAATGTGAGTCGTGAGAATGTACCCGCATACCACTTTTCCTGCCTTAGAAGTGCGTAAGAAATAGTGTTATTATTATTATTTTATTTTCCACCAAGAATGTATGGACATAAGCGTGAGTGTGTTTATGTAATTTTTGTATTGATGATTGATGACACATTCAAAAATACAGATTAATTGTAGACGGATTGACCGCATGAGTGAGTGTCTGTAACAGAATTTATTAATTTTTATTTATTGTTTTATTTATTTTATTTTATTATTACTTTTTCCATCAATTACTAGCTTGTTTGTTTCAAAAAAAAACAAAAAACCTACTCATTTTTGTTATTATGATTGCATACTGTAAATGAATGCTGTTATGGTATCTTTATAATGTTGCATGCCTTTAAATTAATGCTTAAAGCATCATGTGGGAAAGAAAGGATATAGTATGCAAGATTAATGAGAGTGGAAGGGCAGAATGTTAGACGGGCCTGCGCCCCCAATTCTTTACCCTTCGAAAATAAAGTTCGTTCGTTCGGTTTTGTCGTTCTCATTACGAAACTTTGCAATTTTCAGCGGGCGTCACTTTACGACTGAAGTACAGAATATGATGTCTACACCCATCGAATTGTTGCATTAGTGTACCACCCATTCTCGATCCAGAGCCGTCGACTCTAAGAATAAAACGAAATCGAGCATTAGGCAATCTCTAAATTGGTGATTTTTTAAAAACAAATAACATTTAAGTATATTTAAAGAAACATTACCCAAATGTAACGAAACAATATTATTTGGAGAGTTCTTTCTTTCTAACGGCAGACAGAACTGAAGTAAATTCTGAAACATAAGGTACACATTTCCTATAGAATCCAAGAAGACGTAAAAGGCTGCAAACCTGTGAAAAGAATAATTAATACAGGAAGCCTCTGAACTTATTCTTTAAGAGATACTTAAAATATAAACTGAAATAATGCCAAGAAAGAGAAGTTGCAAAATGAGTGAAGTATACATAATCCAACAAAGTAAGGAACTAGCGGGTGAGGTAGTTAATATCTGAAATAAATAGGATTATAGAAGAAAAATATGCACAAAAATGCATTAAAATCTGTGTGGTGCCGAATCATGTATCAATTGTGTACATCAAGACAATGGTCTCGAAAGTAAGCACCGTTGTCACGAAACTGTGAGCAAGGGTGGTAAGCACCCTTAGTCAAATGAGACACATGGTCATTTATCTTTCTCGTGGATGTCGTATCTTTATTATATGATGTATCATACTGATTGAACTGAGCATGATGTTTATCGGAAATCGATCCCTTCGGTTTAGAGCATGCCGTAGAAGACTGCTCATAAGGTACTGCTAAACCTTCTTTAACAGATGTAATGGATCTAATATAATCAGGTAAGTTTATACTATCCGTTATATCAACAAATTAAGTACACCGATCTGACTGCTATTAGAAAAGTTTGTGTCACCTTTGACGACCTCATCTGCACACTTAAGAGTAGATGCACTGTGAGTATGTCGTGTACACAGAGGATGCTGAATCAGTATTATTAATCACATTTGAGCTTGTCATGACAGACTGCCCGGAAGGTCCAGTCAATGCTTCCCTAACATCAGCATTGACTGTCTTCTGAAGAAAAAACTTTGTAAAGCGATCCATGATCAAAATAAATTGTACCAATCTGAATGACATCGGTCACGTTAAGATCACATTGAACAAACTGGTCTGTACTTTTACGACTCAGATCCTGTAAGTTTGTGTTGTGTTTAGTATTTATGTTTGGCTTCTCACGTCCAGATGTAACCTGATCCATTCGATTATGGGGAAACATTTTTTCCCCGTGAGTATAGGAAGATCTGTTAAACAGTTCGTCACACCGTTTTTACTGTTGTTGGCATGTCGCCAAGAGGTTGTCCTAGATACGGCCGTATTGTTTGGACTGGGGCCACTGTTATGACAGTGATCACGAGGGAAATTGTATCTGCCTCGAAAAGAGGTTTTTTACTTTACCAGGGCGAGATGACCCGTAAACATCACCCGTGGTATTGCCTGTATGTTGCACATCACCCGAGTGTGCCAATAGTGTATGCTTTAAACCTTCTTCTTCCTCGTTCGCCTTCAGATCTCCACATTCATGACTCTAATAAAGGCAGTAGTCAACTCAAGGTTCCCGACATCTCCAAACAGTTTTTCGTTGACAGAAGTGGGTTGTTGCCATATGCTACTCCGTTCATTTCTGTAGGTTGGGCAGTACTGCAGCAGGTGTTCGACTGTCATCGGGCTAGTACCGCAGGTGCAGAGATCTTTTGCACCAAGTTTGTATTTGTGGTATAGATGGTATCGCAATCTGTTGTGTCGAGTGCGTAGCCGAAAAATGAGGACCTGTTCTTTCCTGGATAGTTGATTATATGGATCTTTTTTTTTCAGATGTCCCGGGTGCACTCTTTCCCATTTGGACTTGAATGTAGCCTTTATAGTAGTCTTTGCCGTTGCGTAAGTTGTCTCTATATCATTTTGTTGTAAGGCTCCTCCTTCCTTAGCAAGTTTGTCTGCCTCCTCATTTCCTAGTATGTTGCAATGTGCTGGTATCCACTGGATAGTGCACTTGTTGAAGCATTTGGCCAGTCTTTCTAGGGAGATTATCAGATCTTTCAGTCCTTTAGCTTGGTGGCTCTACAGCGCTGATATTACTGAGAGGGCATTTATAAAGATTACTATCTGTTTTTTCTGCCTGTGCTTTGCATTCAATAAGAGTTTCCGCTGCCTGTTTCAGGGCTTCTGCTTCAGCACTGAAGTTATTGCAGTATTTGCCAGTGGCAATTGCCAGAGTGGATTCTATTCTTTAATTTTATGAGGATGCCGGCACCCCCATTTTCAACTGCATTTTTGCTGAACCATCAGTATATGCATGTGTCCAAAGCTTTGCTGGGAACTTTTGGTCAATATACTTGGTTGCTATACACTTTCTTTGTGTTTCTGTCTGTGTTCCCTTACTTTCAATGCCTGGAATATCAGATTTTAACTCAGGAAAGCATCTTATTTTCCACAGTGGGATAGTTGTGCTTGTTGGTATTTTCTTTCCAACTGAGCTTGCTAGCATGGTATTTTTGCTCATTTTTTTCTTTCGCTTGGGCCACAAAGTTAGTTCGCTTGAGCCTGCGTCTTCCTAGCCTATTCATTCTTTGGATATGGGGTGTCCTTCGAATCTCTTAAATTTTTCGGCTTGTTGTAGGACTCTACTGTCACGTCTATCCTCCATTGACTGTAGCCCTATAATGTTTTCCATATGGTTGATGTTTGTGGACTTTAGGGCCCCTGTTATAATACGTGCTGCTTGGTTTTGGAGGCTGTTTACTCTGTCAAAATTTGACTTTGCTGCCGTCGACCAAGCTGTGATGCTGTATTCCATAGCAGGTCTGATTCTGCCTGTGTCCAGCTTTTTGAGGATATTCTCATCAGCACCCCATGTGGTACCAGCTAACTTTTTCATGATGGCCATGCGAAGTTTTGCCCTTAGCTGTATTTTGGTTAACGGTGATTTCCACGTCATTCGGCGGTTTAGTGTGATTTTAAGTATGTTGGTGTTTCATCTTCTCGTACTGCCTGCCCATTTAGTTGTATCTTTGTTTGCTGTGGTTTATTTGACAAGGTAAAAATAGTGTGTGTTGTTTTTTGTTCATTGATTTTGAGCAGCCACTTTCTGGACCAACTTTCAAGGGCTAGCAGTGAATCCTGCATGCGCACTCTTGCTGTGGTGATGTATTCTTCTGAAGTCCACATGGCCAGGTCATCAGCATAGAGGGAGTTGTGGACATTCTTGTGGATGTTTTCTGTTATTTCATTTATATATATAAGGAAGAGTGTTGGGGAAAGGACCCCACCCTGTGGGACTCCATGTTCCATTGTAGTCTTTTTGCTTAACTGTCCGTGCACCTGCACTCTAGCTGTTCTGTTTGTTAGGTAGTGAGATCCAGTTATACATTCTTCCACAGACTCCAAATTTAAGCATTTTAAACTCTTAGCCCATCTTTCCAAACTTTGTCATGTGCTCTCCTGGAACAGTTGGTATATTTTGGTATAGTTCTTGCTCTTTGATAATTTTCTGTTTTCTGTCAGGTGGAACATTTATCTGGCTCTCATGTGAGAATTTTTTAGCAAAAACATGTCATTAGCTGCTTCTTTCTTTGTGAGTATTTTCTCATTTTGTTGTAGGTCTATTTCCTTATTTTTGCATTCCTCATCATTTAAGGCTTTGGCGAGCCTCCATAATTTTCTTCCATCTTTGTCGAGGTTAAGACTTTCTGTTGTTTTGATCCAGCTATTTTTGCTGAACAGTTTAACGTTTTCCTGTATTTTGCAGAGATAGCTTTGTAGGTGATGTTTGCCTCAACTGTTTTGTCTTTTTCTGCTACATGTCTGGCCTCTGTTACCTGTTCTTCCAGTTCTTGAGTTCTTGTGTCCAGTACGGCTTATAATCTTTTCTCGCCCCTCGTGGTATTGATTCTAGGGCAGCTTTCAGAACTGCTTTATTAAATCTGTCAGCTATTTCACCAATTATTTTGTTTTGGGTGTTTATGAAACCACAGTATTCATCTGTCAGTGCTGAGAACTTGTTCCAGTTGGCATTTTTGTAGTTCCAGCGGGGTAATGGTTTATGGAAGTGTAGTGTATGTTCCATATTAATCATTAGTTTGATCGGTTTGTGGTCACTGCCTGCCAATTGGTTGAGCACCATGCGTTCGATCTTATGGTTGATGTCTCCTGTTGAGAAGGCAAGATCGTGTGTCGAGGTCGATTGCCATCTTCTTGAGTAGAAACTGGGTGTATCATCTGCTCTGTTGATGCGTTGCAGATTTGTGTCAATCTCCCAGTCCTCTACCTCAATGCCACGGGTATCAGCCTCTGTGTTAGTGTTAAAGACTGGAATGTACGGGTCGATGTTTTGTACACGCTAGTTAACACGCTCTGCGTGATGAGAGAATTTTTTAGTCGGGGGTTGTATGCGGAGTAATGTTTAAACTGTTACCTGACTAGTTGTTTCTTTATTTAAAGATAGGATAAGAATGTGGGCGAACGTTCTATGAATGAGTTTTGGGGGGAAAGGCGGATGAATTCTGCTCACATCTCAAGCTGCGAGTTTGCGCTTGAATGAATTTTGTACTGAGCTGTTTTAAACAGCGTATTTTTCGTGACAGTATTTTGCTGGCAGAGCTTGAAAATTGACGCTTTACCATTTTTGCTAGTGTGTTCCAGCATATATTCTTTTGGAAAAAGGAATTTTTGATAATTGGAGAATGCACGTAATTGTAGATTGAGAGAGAATATATTCATATTGATTCTAAGCCAGGGATATTACGGCTTACTTATTATGTACTGTGCATTCAATTGTAGATAGAGAGAGTATATATTCATATTGATTCTGAGCCAGGGATATTACGGCTTACTTAAGTACTGTTTATTGATGGGATTATTCCATGGATATGTTATAACTGATGCTGTATGAGGATATGGTGAACTGTTGATGCTTTATGATTTGTCGTGAACTGTAACCTGATGTGAAATGTCGTCCCATGATGTCTGCGTGAGTCTATCGTTAATAAACGTTGAAAACGTTACTCTAGTTCCACCACTTCCTGACTCCTGCGTGTTGCTGTAGTGCATGAGTGCAGTAGATGTGTAGCCAAGTACCTATGACATTCGCGTATATTGACCTATGGATAAGTACACAACTGTCGGCCATCCGTAAGGCCGACACATGCTGATTGCCTTCATCAGCGAAAGTTAATAATGACATTTATCTTCTTCTTGACCCCCCATTAACCATCTTTAACACCCCACCTTTCTGAATGGCTGTTGAAGTCACCAACAAACAGGCAGTTGGTGCGCCTAATCTCCATTGTGGCAAGTGAAAGGTCTCAATCTGGGGGGGGGGGGGGGAGGGATATAGGTTGTACACTCTAACGGTCTGATCATCTATCGTGATATCAGTTCCTATAATTTCCGCCTGACCGTTTGTAGCAACAGAAAGCTCAATGCTAGGGAAGGAGTTTCTGATTAACATGAGTACTCCTCCCTTGTGTCCCTCTCTATCAAGCCGGAAGGTTTCATATCCTCTTACAGAAAATCTGTGGTTTGTGTTTAGGTGTGTTTCCGGAATGCAGGCTATGTCAATTTACTCATCATGTAGTTTTTAGCGAGCGGTAGTTTCTTCTTTAGGACACTTTCTGCATTCCATTGGAGTATATTTAGTGTTCTTTCCTGGGTGTTTTGGCCAGAAGCATTTTCCCTAATATTCCGCGCCCTGGCTGTACGATGCGGAGATAGGTGACCACCAGTAGCTTTGGGTGGACCCCGTCATAATTGTATCTGTCATCTCAAGGCCATTTGCGTTGCACTATGTTGTGCGCCTTGCGGCCCAGTGCATCCATCTTCAGCATGCATTTGTTCGGGACTGCTTCCCTAGCCTCTAGTTTTCCGTGACCTTCCTGCAAGGCAGCAGTTGTTTTACATCAGAGTTGTCTCTCTTAGGAAAGCTGTCTTTCCGGACTAACGAGTCTTTCCTACCCGGGTTTGTGTGAAGTTGCCCTTCTCTTACGTGGATTGTCAACCAAGACTATCGTGCTCCTCCTGCACTGGTTTTTTTGCAGGGTTTACTCCCTGGCTTTAAAGGATAGAGGACAAACAGTGAAGATTGAGGCAAGAAAGCATTTGACCCATGAAGTGGGGGTGGATTGGTGCAGACCAGAGCATGTACCACTCGCCGGTGGGTTCTGCATCTACACCTATAGGGCTCCACCCACTCCTCAGCAAATTTAGTCTGACCCCTCAACAAGGACCTGTCCGGCTTGGGTGACCCTGCCAGGAGTAAAACTCCCGCCGGCATAGCTCCCTGGATCATTGGGGCACTCAAGCTCTCCAACCAACGGCAAGGTAGGCTTACATGTATGCTTTAAATCGATATTCAACAAGCCATCAACCCTATTTCGTAACTTAATAATTTAACCACTTTTCCGTGAGAGTTCCTCACCTTGCCTGGCATTTACCTTTCTGAGCTCGACCGTTCTACTTTTTTTCTTTATGCAATAAAGTATCAGATGCGACTACTTTTTTTTCTTATACTCATTCGAGTTGCACATAAGACTGTTCTTTGTTACGGATTGCTAAGTCCTTTTCCAGAACAATTGATTCCAGACGCGTTACCTCCAACTTCAACTCCTGAAGCTGAGGGACGAGATTGAGTTTCCTGTAGTATTCTCGTCTCTAATTCTACTTCTCTCATGGCTCTCTTTTTCTTTGCCATTTTCCGCAATCTCCTCGTTTGTCCTTTCTCAATATGTGGTTGTGGTCGGGCAACTTGAATCATAAGTCCCTGAATCTGAGCAACCGGTGCCTGAATTTGTGTTTTCAAAGTTTCCTTTGCTTTAAAAAAGTTTGCTTTAAGACGATCAATTTTATCTGATAAATGATGACTGTGCATGATAAGTTACCTCTGATAGGCTGCGGCGTTATCTTGCGAAATCATCAATGTGAGTTCCTGAACCTCAGAGTCTAAAGTTTTATTTTTATCCACGACAGTCTCTAAAGACGCCTTAGAATTTGCAAGGTCCACTTGTAACGATCTGAAGTTCGACCTATCAATATTGGCCTGCAATTTTAGTGCCATCAACTCTTTGTCTAAATCATCCATTGACTTCTCTCTGTTTGCAACAACCTCCAATAACTCATCTGCTCTCCTATACCATCTCTCTTCCATAGAAATATCATCACATCCCCCAATTCTCTACCTTTTCTAGATCATCCATTGACTTCTCTCTGTTTGCAACAACCTCCAATAACTCATCTTTGCTCCTATACCATCTCTCTTCCATAGAAATATCATCACATCCCCCATTCTCTACCTTTTCTAGATTGACCATAATACAGTTCTGAAGAGCTGGTCCTTGTAAACCAAACTCCTTAACTTGTCTGAGAAAATATTCCACGGCAGACATATTTCACTAATATTGTGCCTCCGAATTGTCCAATATTAATACAAATTATATATATATATATATATATATATATATATATATATATATATATATATATATATATATATATATATATATATATATATATATATATATATATATATATATATATATATATATATATATATATAGATATATATATATATGTATATATATATATATATATATATATATATATATATATATGTATATATGTATATATGTATATATGTATATATGTATATATGTATATATATATATATATATATATATATATATATATATATATATATATATATATATATATATATATATATATATATATATATATATATATATATATATATATGTATATATTTAATGTGAGCAGTATTAGCAACAATTATGTCACCACTCAATCTCAACCAACTGCATGAAATTACAGATGTTATTGTAGGAGCAAAAAAAAACATAGAGTTACGAAAAAAAATTACAGTAGAAGATCCAACTCAAGATAATACTACTGAATAAACCAAGGCAGAAATTTATGAATTGAAGAAAACATGAACATTTTTTGGCTCTACCATATTTATGACAATACAAGCACGCTTTCACAACATATAATACATTTAATAACTGCATGATAGCAAGATTAGATAACCAAATTAATTTATAAACAATAATGGAGAATGAACCAAATAAAATACAATTAACCTGACAACGACTACAAATTTACAAATAAACAGGTCAAAACAGCTAACACTAATGGTGATGGTAATCTCAATAGTAGCAGTTAAACTCACAGCTTTGTAATGCCGGCCCCACTATTTGAGAAAGTCATAAACCAAACCTAAAGACCAGCCAATAATTCACGACCGTGGGATTGGTATTGTGAATTAATGGCTCCTTCGCCAACCAACCCGCCTATATCACAAACATATAACTACGAATATACATATAACATATACAAAGAAAAGAACCCTGTCAAATTGAGATTCTTCAAGTCACACACTGTATGTATCTATAAATAAACTTATCTGCTATATGAAAAAAATTCCTCCTGGCTTCAGCCTCTGGCTCAGGAAATGACGATACATAAGCAGTGCTGCGATCAGGGTTAGACTTAGAAAACCGGCTTGTAGCTATCCACACCGCCATCTTGAAAATTATTATGCCATTGCAGAAAATGTAGCCCAAAGACTTGAAAAATTACTTCACCACATATGTTCATAATCCCGACTTGAAGCCTCCATAATTAGACGCTGTTACGTGTCGTTTTGATGTTAATGTTAATATAAAGTAACAGGATGAGTTCATGTGGCAAAGATGACTTCTAGGATAGTAAATTTCTATCGATACCACAATCAGCCCACACCACTCAGAATTATTTGATTTACAGCTGGCGAAGTGGACAATATACAATTTAATCATGACTGCACGCAGCTCCACATGTAATACAGTTTATCCCAACAATATAATGGTAGATCATATGCAGTAGACGAAAATACCGTAAGCAGTCAGTCCATGTCAGGAAGGCTGTCCTTTAACTCTCAATATAACTTTATATTTTATTAGTGATAACATCACTCCATTTTAAACACTTTAACAAGCCGCAGCTCAAACACGTAAGTCCACTCGCCATGACACACAATCTTCTCTGCCCCGCACACCTGTTCCTCTAGTCTCACGTGAGCCAGCCAAGCATATCGGCTTAACGTAGCTCATCCGTCTTTTTCAGTGACCCGTGTAAAATAAACAAACAAAGAGCCCCGCTGAGCTAAACCTATATTAGGCACACTTGTTATGAATTTTAATCATAACAATTACCTTAGACTAAATTTCTCCAACATAAGACATTACCACAGACAATATGTCTCATGGCCCCGTGTAGAGCCCAGGGGTCTGTGTAGAAGCAAAGAAGAAATAGGGCTAGTTCCCCCCCCCCCCCAGGTCTTATCATACACGTCGACTAATATGAGTCTTTTCTGTTATGGGCTGGCGACCTCATTATGTAAAAGAGAGTGCCACAGAAACCACCGCTACAGGGAGGAGTCAATGCTTGGAGCAGACTTCATGTAAGGGAGGAGGGGGGACCAGCTATAATGGGGCTCCATGCTCCATAATAATCTCATGGCAAGTGATAAATAGTGATGGTATGTCTCAGGCACCAGGTGTTTATTACAGGCTACATTTTTCAAACATCAAACATTATCACCGGACTAAATGTCTTGTGCCTCAGACATTATCACAGACTAAATGTCTTGTGCCTCAGACATTATCACAGACTAAATGTCTTGTGCCTCAGACATTATCACAGACTAAATGTCTTGTGTCTCAGACATTATAAACAGAACGAATTTGTCTTGTGCCTCACTCATTATCGCAGACTAAATGTCTTGTGCCTCAGACATTATCGCAGACTAAACATCTTGTGCTCCAGACATTATCACATAATGTCTTCTGCCCCAGACATTATTACAGACTAAATGTTCGTGTGCCTCAGAACATTATTACAGACAACATGTCTTGTGCCTCAGACATTATCACAGACTAAATGTCTTGTGCCTCAGACATTATCACAGACTCAAAAATGTCTTGTGCCTAAGACATTATCACATACTAAATTCTTGTGCGTCAACATTAGACACAGACTAAATGTCTTACATGTCAGACATTAACCGACAGACTAAATGATTGTTCCTCAGCACATTACCACAGACTATATGTCTTGTGCCTCAGACATTATCACAGACTAATTGCCTTAACATATCAAACATTATCACAGACTAAATGTCTTGTGCCTCAACATTATCAACGGCTAAATTTCTGACATGTTCCAGACAATACCACAGAATAAATGTCTTGTGCCTCAGACATTATCACAGGCTAAAATGGCTTGAGCTCAGACATGATTTCACCCGGACTAGATGTCCCTTAAATGTCAGACATTGTCACAGACTAAATGTCTTACAGGTCAGACATCATCACAGACTAAATGTCCTAACATGTCAGACATTATCACAGACTAAATGTTCTTAAATTTCAGACATTGCCACAGACTAAATGTCTTACATGTCATGACATTATCACAGACTAAATGTCTACATGTCATTATATTACCACAGATTAAATGTCTTGCATATCATACATTACCACAGACTAAATGCCTTGTCCCTCAGACATTACTACAGAATAACTGTCGTACATGTCAGATATTACCACAGACTAAATGTCTTAAATATCAGACATTATAACAGACTAAATGTCTTACATGTCAGACATTACCACATACTAGATGCTTGTCCCTCAGACATTACCACAGATAAACAATGTCTTACATTGTCAGACATTATCACAGACTAAATGTCTTACATGTCAGACATTAACACAGACTATATGTATAACATGTCAGACATTACCCAGACTAAATGCTTGTCCCTCAGACATTGCCACAGACTAAATGACTTACATGTTAGACATTACCAAGAATTAAATGTCTTACATGTCAGACACATTACCCACAGACTAAATGTTTTATGTATCAGACATTACGTATAGAAAATAGTTGTGGTAGCTTCCTCCAGTCATAACTTGGGGAAAATACGCCCCATGAAGTGATAATCCTCACCTGTTTTTTTGTCGTCGCCAATTGTTCTTGTCTCTTTTTTGCTTGTTGTAAGACTTTTTTTTTCGTTCCAGTCTGAGGCAGCGCCGTGAGAGTTATCTCCACATGGTGCGATCGGTAACTTGGTCAAACCAACGTGATCCGCTTTGTCCCTAAGCAGGTTATACATGCTTTGATGTCCAGCGGTGTGAGAGCACATCGACATGTGTTACTTTTATCCTTCCACGAAATACCGCGTCTATAGCTTAGATACTGTATGTGGGAAGGTAAGGAGCCTCAGTTTAATAGCACCTTCAGATATTATTCCAGGACTTTATCGTAAGTGACGAATCTCCAACTGCGGGAATGTTAATAACAAGTATTTCGACGCCACGAGGCATCTAAAATCTGACCAGACGAAAGAAATACTATACTTAGAATCCGTAGCTCAAATAATTAAGCTTGTTTTCATATGTGAAACAAACAATATTTACAATGACAAAGACAATTTTAAAAGTCATTCATAATCACGTTCTGAGAAACTAGAGGGGACATTGTGTAGCTGGACAGAGAGAGAGAGGAGAAAGCGATAGTCACAAAATTAAGACCATTCACGACTAAAAACACAAACAGTCAATGGAATAAAAGAGAGAAAGAAAATACAAAAAAGACATGTTACAAGACCACTTGCCCCAGGGAGGAGTAATTTATTATAATTATTGACGTTAATAAGCAGAGAAACCGACAAGTGGAAACACAACAAGATCATGTGAATAAGTGTAAAAGACAATTTTCCTGAAAAGAAAAGGGGGAGATGTTTACCACTGATTAGAAAGTAACTAGATAGAACCAACGCCAAACATTGACTTTACAGAATTCGTGATAAACCGCATGCCAGTTTTTTTAAAATGAATCTTTCTGCAACCAAGTACGCCATAGAGCTGTTCAGTTTTAGCAATAAACAAGAAACTTACATTTAAAAACAAAACAAAACAAACAATGGCACAGGTTTGAAATAGGAGACTGCGTTATCCATGTTGCTCGAGTGCATATCTTTATTGACTATATACAACTAGCCTTAACCTAAACCCCAACCCTGTTTCGAGCTATGTCAGTAATAATACACGTACAGTAAACATTGAAAAATTCAAATTCGGAGCGAAATGGCGCGTTTGGTCACCACGGACCTGACTCTTATGTACTGTCACCTTGAAGAACTACCCTTGTCTCCCCCCCCCTCCCAAAACAAAATATATTATAACATCAAATTCAGAGTTTGACAATATAACTAACTATACAGTCAAACTACGAGACGTTGTTCAAGACTTACCTTTGCTTAAAGGGAAAACACACACGCGACATTTCCAGGGGGACGTAACTCCGTGAATTAAGAATCCTATCGAGGATAGTGATATCAATGAGTTTACATCTGAGACATTTACATACTGTAACAGACTGTTAGAGCGTTCGACTGGTAGAGTGATTAGAGCGCTGGCCTCTGGCAAACAAAGGTACCGGGTTCGAGGAACAGTAGCGTAACGCTCCAGTAAATGATTTATTGACTGTGCTCGTGAGATAGGAAGGCAAAGGCAGCGAGAAGAGACCTGGTCACCTCCCATCTCTCGACGCTCTGTACCTAGTATAGTTCAAGTCTCTCCACACTTCACTCCATCATCTCCTCCGACGCTGGACCTTGTATAGTCAAGTCTCTCACACATCAACTCCAAATCTCGACGAGGGACCTAGTATAGTCAAGTCTCTCACACTTCACTTCCACCTCTCGACGCTGGACCTAGTATAGTCAAGTCTCTCCACACTTCACTACCATCTCTCGACGCTGGACCTAGTATAGTCCAAGTCTCTCACACTTCAACTCCACCTCTCGACGCTGGACCTAGTATAGTCAAGTCCTCTCACACACTTCACTCCATCTCTCGAACGCTGGACCTAGTATAGTCACGTCCTCTCACACTTCACACATCTCTCGACGCTGGACCTAGTATAGTCAAGTCTCTCACACTTCACTCCACCTCTCGACGCTGGACCTAGTATTAGTCAAGTCTTCTCACACTTCACTCCTCCTCTCGACGCTGGACCTAGTTAGTAAAGTCTCTCACACTCCTCACTCCATCTCTCGACGCTGGACCTAGTCTAGTAAAAGTCTCTCAAACTTCACTCCAATCTATCTCGACGCTGGACCTAGTTATCAGTCAAGTCTCTCACACTTCACTCCTTCTCTCGACGCTGGACCTTAGTATAGTCAAGTCTCTCACACTTCACTCCACCTCTCGACGCTGGACCTAGTAATACGTCAAGTCTCTCACACTTCACTCAACCTCTCGACGCTGGACAAAGTATAGTAAAGTCTCTCACACACTTCCACTCCACCTCTCGACGCTGGACCTAGTATGAGTCAAGTCTCACACACTTCACTCATCTCTCGACCTGGAACCTTAGTATAGTCAAGTCCTCTCACTTCACTCCCCTCTGGACGCTGGACCTAGTATAAGTCAAGTCTCTCACACTTCACTCCACCTCTCGACGCTGGACCTGTAGTATAGTTCAAAGTCTCTCACACTTCACTCCATCTCTCGACGCTTGGAACCTAGTTTAGTCAAGTCTCTCACATCTTCACTCCATCTCTCGACGATGGACCTAGTTAGTCAAGTCTCTCACACTTCACTCCACCTCTCGACGCTGGACCTAGTATAGTCTCAAGTCTCTCACACTTCACTCCACCTCTTCGACGCTGGACTAGTATAGTCAAGTCTATCTCACTTCATTCCACTCTCGACGCTGGACCTAAGTATTGTCAAGTCTCTCACACTTCACTCCATCTGTCGACGGCTAGGACCAAGTATAGTCAAGTCTCTCACACTTTACTCCATCCTCTCGACGCTGGACCTAGTTGTTACGTGCAGTCTTTGATATTTACAATATTATACATAGGTTAATTTTTTTTGCTTAAGGGATAAGTCATATGAGTTACTTCCCTAGAATGTTTGTGTCGCTCTTTCGATCAAAACTCCGCGGATAATCCATTTTCTTACTGCGATTTATTCGTTGTTTGGGTAATAATAGATTGTTCTTGCTTCAGAATATCTATGGCCTGTATTTATGTGTATTGTTTGTCTGAGTAGGACGAGTCTGTCTTATATCTGTATATCTTTACATATCTAAGTCGAACTATATGTTCTGTTGTCTCTAGAGAGGTCAAAGGCTATTCGGCGGATGTGTCGCTAGAGTGTGGTGCGATTTGGCTTCGTCCTGATAGGGACTGTGTTTCCTATGCCAGCCTGTCGCCGGGGAAAAAGTGATCACAGTATTTGTGGGGACAAGTGATAGTCGTTAGACCTATCGTGTTATGACTTTTACACCAGTGTTTATGTGTATTGCCATAGCATGGCTGTTTCATATTTCCTCTATACAAATGGTTAATCCAAGATACTTTTTTGAACTCTCGTTTACGAATGCCACCATTTTCGATACGATAAGAGAATATATTTGTCTCGATGTAAAACGTCTTCGATTCCTAGCAGCACTATATTCTGTAGAATGCTGTCAATTGTTCATGTATCAAATCTAATGAGCAATGCAATGTTTTATGAATGACCTAAAACTTTAGGACAGATTTCATTATCTGTTTCCTAACGTGAGTGGACAGCTCTACGAGTGAAGCCATCTTCTGGTTCCAAACATGTTAGTGACATTTCAAGAAGAGGAAAAGGATTGCCCGTAGTATCGCTTGTTTAGTCCAGAGAATCACTGCTTCACATGAGTACCCTTTATACTGAGGTTTCAATATTATTATATGAAAAAAATATGTGCTGAACATTAGGTGGGAGAATCGTCGCTAAACGAGATTAGGTTTAGAAGCCATCTGAAATATTGTTTATAAGCTGACGTGCTCAGTCAGTGAAGTCAGATGATTTATATGTATGGGCGATGCTGAGGGCTTTGCTACTGACAGTCCATTATAATATTAATCTACATGAGTGCCCATGTAACATAACATTGCAAGACCATTTATCCACTGTACTATGATGTATTATGCCAAACTGTGATTTGTCACTATCTGTGCTGTCGAGTGTGTACGTCCAATTAAACTTTAGAAAAGGTACACAGTCGTTGGTGTCGATGACTTCCAGTCATACATGAGTGTGAGGAAAGAACATTTGTCAACAACACGAACCCTTATCATCATTCGCACATTGTACACTCAATCCATGTCTACACACCACTGCGTAGGTCAAGTTGACATTCCATACACTACAGTGGAGCAAACAACACCATAGAGATCTTATCAACTGATGATGATGATGATGTCTGCTTCCATCCACTTATATCTATCTTTTGGTGGATATCATTAACGGGAATAATAATCCAACATTATCAACTTTTCATCAACTGGTGGACCAGCTTTTCTGGGTTTGACCTACGCAGAAGTTCAGAAGTCAACAGATTACCGATACCAGACCGTTTCCTGTGGCTGATACGACACACTTGCAGTATTGGTTTGCTCTTTGTCAACACTTCGTCACGTGACCTGTCAGGTGAATGCAGTATGTAGGTCAGCGTTGTTGACATTTTTTACATTAGACATTATAGAGTTTCACAGAACAGTTGGATCATTTCTTGTCAATGTTAACAGGAAGACAGTATGAGTGAACTAAGAAGTCCTATTTTCATCGATGGATCTTCTTGTTTTCCATATATGAACTTTAATATTTAAGGCCAGAATGTTTAATTGAATAAAGTGGCAGTTTGTTTATTTTCATAAAAATAACTTTGCCATTACTGTAAAACTGAGCCTATTTTGCAACACATACTATCATACACATAATTTATATATATTTATGTTTACATGTTATTTGTTTGTATAGTATGTTAGTTTCTATGTCAGCGGGTTGTGTTTAAGGTTGGGCGGCGTCCTCACAACAGAATATCCCACGTCATAGAGGGTCCGTTGTGGGCGTTTTCTATAGGTGCAATTTTCTTGATTGAAAATTTGCTGCGAAAACTGTTGCTTTTGTGTTAGCTGTGAAGTCTGTAATTATTGTTATTTTTGTAATATTTCTTTGTTCTTTAGTTTTGTTTTGATTTGTTTGTAATTTGTTGGTCATACCTTTTCTATTCTTTCAGTTTCTATTCACAATTTATATTCATATATTGTGACGTCATTTGTGTTGTTATTCTTTGCAGATTTCAGTGATTATATTTTCATTGATTTCCCTATTTGATTTATTTTGATTTCTGCAAACGTTCTTGTATTGTCAGTCCTATTTGTACTTTATGTATTCTGTTGGTTGACATATGTTTTATATAGGTATATTTCATAAGACACAATTGCCTGTGCACTGCACTTGGATTATGGTATAAACCAGTACCTGATTATTATTACCATTATACAAGACCTTATTAAAGGCTTGTGACCCACAGATATTGGGATAGTATAATGATTAATCAAGTCATTGAGAACTTGTGGTATTATTATTGATTCAGGTGATTAGTATTATTGTTAGACATCATGTCTACATTAGAATACTTCATTACACAAGGGAAAGCCCTTGATAAGACTGGTCAACAATTAGAACAATGGGCAGTTGCTCAATATGACAAAGCATTAGCTGCAGAAGAGAGAAGAGCTATGGCAGAAGAGAAAAGATTAGCTGCAGAAGAAAGAAAAAGCTATGGCGGAAGAGAAAAGATTAGAAAGAGAAGCTGAGGCTGCTGCTGAACAAAAGAAATTGCAGATGCAGGTGGAGGAAAGGAGATTTGAAGCTGAACAAAAAAAAATTAGAAAGAGAAGCTGCGGCTGAACAAAAAAGATTAGACAGTGAAGCTGAGAACAGGGAAGCATGCAGCTGAACAAAAAAAGATTAGACAGGGAAGCTGAACAAAAAAGATTAGACAGGGAAGCTGAACAAAAAAGATTAGACAGGGAGGCTGAACAAAAAAGATTAGATGCTGAAGAGAAAAAAAGCAATAAGAGAACATGAATTTGAGTTGGAGAAATTGAGATTGACAAGTATGAGTAATGTTAATCAGGCATCTAGTGGTAATGGTAAACCTTCTACTTACAAGGTTAAGGTTCCACCGTTCAATCAGTCCAGTGACGATATTACATTCTGGCTGGATAGATTTGAACGTTCTTGTCGTACACATAATGTGGATAAATCACAATACGCTAATCAATTATCAGAAAACTTGAAAGGTGAATCTTTGACTAGATTATGCCTTGTAGGAGAAGCAGATAAGGATAATTATGATGTCATTAGGGCGGCTTTGATAAAAAAAATATCAGCTAAGTGAGGAAGGCTATCGCCTTTTATTTAAAACGATGGTACCTGAGACGGGTGTAGAATTCTCAGAATTCACTGCAAAGGCACGTCTCACAGTTGATCGTTGGATTGAGCTTTCCAAAACAGAAAAAACGTATGAAGGACTTATGGATTTGTTGCTCAGAGATAAGATTATGTCATGTGTGAACAAACCTTTCCTTGAATTTATACATGAGCGTAAACCCAAATCTCTAAAAGAAATGGAAGAATATTGTTCCCAATATGTCACTGCACACCCCGACGTGACTTTTGGCAACACTAAGATTAAGGAGAGTATGCCAGTTGCTTCAGCAACACCATACAATCCCAATTATTCACACAGATTTCAGGGACCTCAAAACAGATTTGATAAAAAAGGTAACCATAATAGTTATCAAAACCAAGGTAACCAATCATTTCAGGGTTCTTCTTCAAAGAACTGGAGACGACCTGATAGCTCTCGACACAGGGGTGGTCATAATTATAGGAATTTCCGTAGAGGAAGTAATTATAGAAACTATCAGGGTTATCCGTCTTGGAGTCAACAAGATCATAATTACAGAGATACTCATTATAATGAATATGATAATGGTAACCAAGGGAACTATGACTCAAACCCAAATAGGGGTTACAATAGAGGTAACAATAACTACAGAGGTGATAATAACCGAGGTAGATCTCAATACAACAGACATAAACCACATTTTCAGGCAAACTCTGCACAACAAGAGTCCAATGAAGCCTATAAACAGAGTAAAGATAATAATGATGCTAGTAATATGGCATGTGCCGCTTTTGATTTTGGGAGAGCATCTCAGTGCCCCCAATGCAAAACGTTATTTGAGCCAACCACAGTGTCTACTTTAAGCTGTGGCCATCCTCTTCCTGCTCTTCCGGCATCAGTCGCGCATGATGGAAGAGGTTCTCTTGTCTTACATAAGGGTTTAGTGAATAACAATCCAGTCTCTGTGCTATTTGATTCTGGATGCACCACAATTGGTGTTAGGCAGTCACTCGTAGATCCTTCCCGTGCCACTGGACAAGTAGTCAAATGTGTAACATTTGGCGGCACATTAGAGAAATACTCTACTGCTATCATTAGGATTGCTACTCCTTTCTTTACAGGAGATGTACACGCATGTCTTCTTCCGAATCCGATCGCTGACCTCATCATCGGTCGCATTCATGGAGTCAAAGAATGCACTCCGCAACAAATTTCCACGTGGGAAAGGCAAAACATGCAGATTGCTAACGCTGTAGTCACTAGAGCTCAGGCTCTTAATATGCCTCAAACTTCATCTATTGAAGATAATGAAGTGCATAACCAAGATAATCCCTTGGTAATTTCTCGTGACTCGTTTATAAAACAGCAAGAAGATGATCCCACTCTGAAGAAATTCTTCATTCTTGCAACTAAAGGTGATCCGAATAAAGACACAAGTCGTAAATCGTGGATTACAAAGAAGAATGGCGTACTTGTACGTATGGTTCAAGACTCCATTACGTCAAGTCATTCTCAAATCCTGGTTCCCAAGAATTTGAGAGTTAAAATTTTGCAGCACGCTCACGACTCTCAGTGTGCTGGACACATGGGTTTTTCCCGTACTAAGTCAAGAGTCCTTGCGGCTTTCTTTTGGCCATTGGTAAACAAGGACATACGGATTTATTGTCGATCTTGTAAAGTATGTCAGGAAGTTAAATCCAAAGGTCCACGGCATGCTGCACCCATTCAGGCGGCGGACATTCCTATTCGGCCGTTCCAAAAAATGGCCATAGACATAATTGGTCCATTTAAGATCAAGTCTGCCAGAGGACATCAGTTTATCTTGACGTGTGTTGATATGTGCACACGTTGGCCAGAGGCTATTCCTCTGAAGAGCATTACTACTGCTGATATTGCAGATGCTCTTTGGCTTATATTTTCTCGTCTGGGGTTCCCCGGAGAGATATTGTCAGACCATGGCACCCAACTAATATCAGATACCATGTCTCAAGTAATGTCTACTCTGCAGATAGATAGATCTTTAAGTAGTATCTACCATCCAATGTCTAATGGTATGGTCGAACGCCTTAATAGAACACTTAAAAACTTACTGGGGAAGATAACTGAGGATCATCCTCAAGACTGGGACAGAGTTTTACCTGCGGCCCTCTTCGCTTACAGAGAGGTACCCAATGAACATACGGGATTTTCTCCCTTTGAACTCGTCTTTGGCGCGCGTCCGCGTGGCCCTATGTCGTTGCTTCACGATCTCATAACATCTGACAATATTGACGATGACACAAAGTCATCCTACGAATATGTCATCGCGTTGAGACAAAAGATTATCGAAGCATGCAAATTAGCAACTTCTTCTTCTGAATTTGCGAAACAGAAGGCAAGGCAATTTGCCAATAAGAAGAGATGCTTACGACAACTTTGTCCTGGTGACAAAGCATTTGTATTACTACCTTGTAGGGAAAACAGATTACTTATTTCTTGGAAAGGTCCGTACGA
>JAMPIV010011769.1:0-193229 GCA_024509875.1 Oreohelix idahoensis | reverse complement strand
CAGTTCTCTACCACCCTTATGTTTATACACTGTAACGTCATTTGTATTTGCTAGATCCATTTGCAGTTATCATCACAGATTCTGTGGATTATTACTTTACTTCAGTTCCTTATATTTAATTTAATTTGATTTCTGCAGTGTTCTCATATTGTCTTTTCTTGTTTTCGTCCTTGTTAAACATCTCTTTGGTTGACAGATAATATATGAGGTATTTTTGAATACACTTATTATGATAGTACAGGCCAGTTTACTTTATTATTATTATTACTGTACAAGGAAAGTATTACAAGACCTGTATAAGGCTTGTCTCCGACAGTGATTGGGATAGAAGATATTATTTTCCACAGGTACTCAAAAGTATGATTATTTTGTTTCATTATAAACAAGATAACCATATAAGGTCTTTGCCTATGACTAAGACTGAGAGAGTGAAATAAATAATGATAGTGAGTATACAAGTCTAAAGTACAGACTTGTCTCCCACATTAATAAGTGGGATAAGGTAATTTATTTACTTTTTCAGGTTACTGATTTCATAAAGGACGTGGATGGTAATTTAGATTACTTTATCCAGCAATGGTTAACCCTTGGTATGTCTGGTAAAGGGAATTGGAAGAATATTCATCTGCTCAATTTGCCCATTGCATTAAAATCAGAAGAGATAAAAACAAAAGATGAGAATAAATGGAAAGCAGAAATTTGAACAAAAGAAGATAGATGAGCTGATGAATTTCAGATTGCAGATGCAAGCTGAGGAGAAAAAAAGGCTGCTTGCTGAGGCAAAAAAAAAGGCCTCAAGCTGGCTGCTGAGGAGAGTGTAAACTTCAAATAGAAGAAAAAAATTAGAAGCTGCTGCTCAAGCTGCTGCTGAGGAGGAAAAAGCTGCTGCTGAGGAGAGAAAAACTTCGAATGGAAGAAAAAAAGATTAGAAGCTGAAGAGAGAAAAAGCAATAAGGGAACATGAGAATTTTGAGTTAGAGAAATTGAAATTAGATAAGTATGAGTATTGTTAATTCAGCATCTAGTGGTTAATGGTAAACCCTTTACTTACAATGGTGCAAGGTACCAGCGTTCAACTCACAGCCTAGTGGGACGCGATTATATAATTCTGGCTTGATAGATTTGAACGTGCTTGTCAAGCTCATAATGTGGATATAATCACAGTATGTGAATCAGTTGTCTATAAATCACTAAAAGGTGATTTCTTATTACTAAATTTAAGTTTAGTTGAAGAGGCCCGGACATGGACAATTACGATGTTGTCAGGGCGGCACTTGATAAGGAAATATCAGTTAACTGAGGAAGAGTTTCCGTCTTTTGTTTAAGACAATGAGACATGAGGCAGGTTGGTAGGGTATTCTCAGAATTCGTTGAAATAAACTTCGTCTTACATTTACATGATGGATTGAAATTATCCAAAATCTGAAAAAACATTTTGAGGCTCTTATGGATTTATTGCTCATGAGACAAGATATGTTCTTCTTGTGAAATAAACATTTCTTGAATTACCTACATGAAGCCGTAAACCAAGGTACCACTGAAATAAATTGCAAGGATGCAAGAATATTGTGTGACCAATACGTCACGGGCACACCCTGACGTAAACTCTTAGCAACACTAAGGTTAAAAGAGGGTATGCCAGTCTGCTTACATCGACACAATACATATCCATAATTACTAACATAAGTTTCAAGGAGCTCAAAACAAATTTGACAAAAAGGCTAATAGGAAATAGTTTATCAAAACCAATGTAAACCAGTCGATCAGGGTTCTTCTTCGAAGAATACTGGAATCGGGCTGACAGTCCTCGATTAACAGGGGTGGCCATAATTACAGAAATTTCCGCAAAGGAAGTCACTATAGGAACTACCCAGTTTTCTTTCATGGAAACAACAAAACCAATATTACAGAGATATATTCATCTATAATGAGCATGATTGATTATGATCATGAACATTATGATTCAACCCAAACAGGGGTTATAAAACAGGAAATAATAATAACTATAGAGGTTATAATAATCGAGGTAGATCACAATACAAAAGGACATAAATATTTCATTACCTAGGCTAAAATCTCTGAACAGCAAGAGCTCCATGAAGCCGGTAATCAAAAATATGATAAGAAAGACTCTAACTAATGTAGGATGTTTCTGCTTATTGATTTGGTAGACTTTAGAGCATCTCCAGTGCTCCCAATGCAAACTCACTATTCAGAGATCCAACCACAGTTTCTACTTTAAGCTATGGTCATCCTCTTCCCGCTCTTCCTGCGTCGTCGAGTCGCGCATGATGGAAGGGGCGCTCTTGGTCTTCAATTAGAGGTCTAGTAGAGGCGGTAACTCCGGATATCAATTCTTTTCGATTCGGGGTGCACTACCATTGGTGTTGAGGCCGGTTCACTCGTAGATCCTTCTCGAGCCACTGGACAAAGTAAATCAAATTGCGTAACATTTGGTGCACAATTGGAGAAGTAACTCTACTTGCCATTTCAATATGCCTACTCCCTTCTTTACAGGAGATGTGCACGCCATGTCTTCTGCACCGAATCCGATCCCTGATCTTATCATCGGGTCGCATTCATGGAGTAAAAGAATGTACTCGCAACAAAAATTTGCTGAGTGGGAAAATAAAAATTACGCATGCTGCTAATGCAGTAGTCACTAGAGCTCAAGCTCATAACAATGCCTCAATCTTCGCCTGCTGAAAGATAATGATGCGCAGAACCAAGATGATCTTAATTGAAATTTCTCGCGACTCATTTATAAAAAAGCAACTCAAGAAGATCCCTACTCTAATTAAAAAAAATCTTCACGCTGCTAGCAAACAAAAGGTAATCCAGAATAAAGATACAAATCGTAAATCCTTGGGATTACGGTGAAGAATGGCGTACTTGTACGTATGGTACAAGACTCCGCTAAGTCCATTCATTCTCAAATTCTTGTGCCCAAAAATTATGAGAGTTAAAAATCTTACAGCACGCTCATGATATTCCTCAGTGTGGCTGGGCCATATGGGTTTTTCCCATACACTAAATCTATAGAGTTCATGCGTCTTTCTTTTGGCCTTTTGTGATACAGGGGACATACAAATCTATTGTCGATCTTGTAGGGTATGTCCAAGAAAATTAAATCCAAAGGTCCACCGCCATGCTGCACCTATTTCAGGCTGCAGATTATTCCAATTCGACCATTTCAAAAAATGGCGATAGACATCATCGGTCCATTTAAGCCAAAGTCTGCTAGATGACACCAATTTATCTTGATGACGTGTGTTGATATGTGCACACGTTGGCCGGAGGCTGTTCCTCTAAAGATCATAACTACTGCTGATGTCGCAGATGCTCATTGGTTAATATTTTCTCGTCTGGGATTTCCAGCAGAAATATTATCCGACCATGGTACCCAACTCATATCGGATACCATGTCTCAAGTAATGGCGACCTCTTACTACAAGATAGAGAGATCTCTGAGTAGTATTTATCATCCTATGTCTAATGGGATGGTAGAACGTCTGAATAGGACTCTCAAAAAAACCTATTAGGAAAGATAACTGAAGATCATCCTCAAGAATGGGACAGGGTTTTACCCGCGGCTCTCTTTGCATACAGAGAGGTCGCCAACGAACATACAGGATTTTCTCCCTTTGAACTTGTCTTTGGTGCGAAACCGCGAGGTCCTATGTCCTTACTTCATGATCTTATAACTGCTGATAATATTGTCGATGACACAAAATCCTCTTATGAATATGTCATCGCACTTAGACACAAGATTATTGAAGCATGCAAATTGGAAACTGCTTCTTCTGAATTTGCGAAACAGAAGGCAAGGCAATTTGCTAATAAGAAGAGATGCTTGCGACAACTTTGTCCGGGTGACAAAGCATTTGTCTTGCTACCTTGTAGGGAAAACAGACTTCTTATTTCTTGGAAAGGTCTGTACGATGTAATATCAAAAGTTTCCGATGTTGACTATATCGTCGATATTGACGGGAAGCATAAAACCTTCCACATCAACATGCTTACGGAATTCCATGAACGTCCGGATTATTTACAACCTGTTTTCCAGGCAACGGACGATTCTCCAGTCCCACATGGAAATTACTCACCACTGTCAGTAATACAGGATGAGGAAACGAGTTTCTCGGATGTGAATCTCCCTTTTGCGATGATTCCACTTCATTCTAATGAATCATGGAAAGATGTTACGGTCTCTCCCGAGTTATCTCTAGGAGAACAGAAACAAGTTTCTACTATGTTACAACAATTTCAGGATGTCCTTACTGACATTCCTGGCCAAACTGATGTCATTGAATATGACATTATACTTACTGACCATAATCCTATAAGAGTCAGACCGTATCCTATCCCGACACATTTTCAAGCACAGGTTGAGAAAGAGTTGGATGAGATGATAGATTTGAAAATAATTGAACCATCCACATCAGCATATTCTTCGCCGATGGTTATTGTACGGAAAAAAGACAATAACGTACGTCTTTGCGTTGATTATCGCAAATTGAACCAAGTGACGAAATTTGATGCTGAACCTATGCCTTTACTAGAAGAGCTACTTACTAGACTATCGAAATCTCATTTCTTCACTAAACTTGATTTGTCTAAGGGATATTGGCAAGTTCCACTATCCGAACACGCCAAACCGTTTACTGCTTTTTCGACACCTAGGGGTATATTCAAATGGAATTTCATGCCTTTCGGCCTTATGAACGCCCCTGCGACATTCGTACGCATGATGCGTCGAATCCTATCTCATCGCTCAGATGTCATTGCATATCTTGATGACATCTGTCTTTTCAGTGATACTTGGAAAGATCACTATAACGGGTTAAATGAACTATTGTCTATCTTACGCGAGCATAACCTGACAGCGAAACCATCTAAAGCCTGTATTGGTTTTAGCGAAATATCTTTCTTAGGTCACCGTGTTGGTCATGGTTTCCTAAAAACAGAGGACCATAATACAAGTAAGATACTTAACATTTCTATTCCTAAGACTAAAAAGCAAGTGCGAAGTCTCTTGGGTCTAATTACAATTTTATGGACGATTCATCCCGAAATCTGTCCTCGATCATGTCACATCTTTCTTCATTGCTAAAGAAAGGGTCTCCTAATATAGTCCATTGGACTCAAGAATGTCAATCCTCTTTGGATAAAATTAAAACTATGTTTTCTACTTCACCTATTGTAGTTTTACCTACTAAAGATAAGACATTTATTCTTCGTAGTGACGCTTCATCACAGGGATTGGAGCAGCACTAATGCAAGAGTACTCTGGAACTCTGCACCCTGTGATGTATATTTCTCGAAAACTAAATGCCGCAGAGAAGAATTACTCGGTCCTAGACCGTGAATTATTGGCTATGGGTTGGTCAATCCTTAAACTGCAAAGATTTCTTCTTGGCGCGCATTTCATTGTGGAAACTGACCAGAAAGCTCTTACCGCTATTCAGACTAAAAATCGGAAGAGCGCGCGCTTCACGCGATACGCGATTGCTCTTCAGCCTTTTCATTCTTCGGTGCGCGCTCTCCGTGGTTCAGAAAATGTGTGATGGCAGACATCTTGTCTAGATGCCCACATGATTCCACCTAACTGTTAGATCCTGAGATTTCTAACATGTCTAACTTTACTACAGTTTTTTCCCTATGTTAAAATGGGTACACATATGTAATATAGCATATATTGATTGTATCACTACTTAGCGGTTCATTGATGCATATTCACCGCTGGTCTTTTGATGTTCTTCTTCTTTGGTAATCATGATTTTAAGATACCTAAGATGAAATATTTTGGATAATCTGTTGTAAATATTGTGGCAGAGCCAATATTGTAGTATGCGTGGGTGACACCTCTCTGGAAATATCTATACTCAGAGAAAGACTTTCTCTGGATTCTAAGATATATTCTAATTTGTCGTACCATAGGACGACTTAGCCTTACATTAGGCGTTACATTTATTTGGAATGCTTATCATCTGCGCATTATCATTCGTGCGTGGTGAGCCTATTGTATGTTGCTCCTAGATGTATTTCAAAAAAAAGATGTACCATTTTTTTTTCTCGGGGGGTTTGGTAATCTGTTGCGCACATATTATATGTGACGCACGGATTACTTCAGTGAGGCATACAATTCATCCTGTATGTCTATTTAATATGGAGAAATATATATTTGTATTTACTGAGTGTACGAAAATGCTTTCCTTTGTAAAGCTAGATAATCCATGATTGGTTTATACTTTTGATTATGTGGATGATCTCCCTTGAATATTGATTTAGCGTATGAATACCGAATTTATGTCATTTCTCATTTGTTAGGGCCAGAAAATAGATTGATTTTGCTTAGAATGTTTATGGCCTGAATTCATATGTATTACTTGTCTAGTGCAAGAAGATTCAGTCTTATATTGTATATCACATTCGTTATGTTTAGGTCGGACTATATTCTTTGTGCCGAACTCTGGGGCAGGTATTCGTTGTCCTACGGAGGCGTACTGAGTCTCGACAAAGCCGGCTGAGAATGGCCGTGTGTATTTTTTGGGCTGGTCCTTTTAAAGGTAGAAAAGTGATTTGTGAATGATTTTTCAGAAGGAGATAGTGCCTCTGCGAGATTCTATTGTCAAAGATTCTCCTCATGCACTTTATTATTAATTCGGACTCAGGTAAAACCAGACCCTTCTTTTTGATGATATCTATTTGGTTAGACCTAGATGGACATCGTGTTTTGAGCATCGTTGGTCGTTTATATATACAGTTGAAGATGACAGGTTTCCCAACAGAGCTTATGTCTACATGAAGCAACCTTATTAATGTGAAACTGTAGGGAAACTCTATGAAATTATTGATATTCAAATTGTGAATTAACTTTGGCTTATCATTATCCTTCTTCTGGGTGAGTGAGCAAAACTCAAGAAGGTAGCCATCTTGTATTCTTGTCATCGTTATGGATCACTATCAAGAGAACAGTATATAAAACCTATTATCGGACAGTGATATGGAGATCTTATTAATATGAAAACCCCTATCGTGGTTTAACTTTGTTACATAAGCATTTGATATATGCCGCTTAAGAACTTAGCCAAGGAAAAGGTTCGTCCAGTGAACTCTTTATATGTTTACACACCCACACCCACTGATGCGTTCAGTCAGTTAGGGGATACGGCAATAGTCTGCCAGAACATTGAATGATTACCTTATATCGCCCATCATATTTGAATGCTGCATGAAATATGATCTACTATTCAAATGCCTAATGATGTACATGTCAACATGTTCCTATGACTATGTTCCGTGCTGTCCAGATGTGTGCGTCCTTATTAAACTGTGTGAAATGTCAGCTGTAGTTCCTGTCATCATTGACTTGCATAAGAGTGTGTGAGTGTAATATTATCCAGTGGTCAACTACACAGAACCATTCAACCATTCGCGTTACCTGACACTCCCACTCTGTGTCAACATGACCGGTTGATTCAATTATGCAGTGGTAACCAAAAGAAGACCTTCTTCACTGATGACCAGTACACGACCCCGAAAATATCGACACTTTTCAGAGTGCTTTTGAGAATCATGACGATGCCATATGTCATACTTACATACTATTTGGATGCTGCTTACAATTGATCTTCGGGATACAGCATTGTTTTGTACTGTGGATGCCATCTTCTATTAATTAGATTGTACACTTGTATTGTCATATGTATGTATAATGACTTTACAAATTTTGTTATGGCCATCCATTAGATAATAGTGATTATATAGCATGAGACTTCGATAGATTTATATGTTAATATAACTTCTCGATATATTGTTGCCGTCATTTTGGACGCTGAAAAAAAACGCCAACCTAATGTATGTTTGGTTTAATGTGGTCAAAGAGAGATAAATAATTATTATCTTTCGGTGACAGGTTTGACTGGTGATTATCTTTTCCTGTCTTATGTTGTCCTGTCTCAGGCAATGTCTTATAGTTGACATGTCTTAAATCTATTTATAGGATCATATACGGAGTATCTTCATCACCCGTTTGGTCGGAAACGCCTGGTCTGAGTTTGCCTCGATCTGGTCCATGCTCTTTAGGCATGCGCGGGTCTTGGCGGCAAAAGCCGGGAGGCTGATTCAGAGAGAGTGTACCTGACGCTTAGAACGGATATGCCGATCCGTAGATTCCTCTCTGCCAAGTTTTCGATAGGGATTGGAAATTATGGGAATGGCAGTCTTGTCATTCTTCCGTCCCTGAGTGTTTCTTTATGCCAGTATTGGCTGTGTGGTGTTACCTTAGTGTGTAAGGATTCTTTGAGAAGGTAACTGAAACATTATTCGATCTTTTCGTCTCGTTCAGATCTTACAGGTACATTTATCGCTGATGGCGACATAGTGAGCGAAGCTCACAAGGAGTTATGATACTGTACTCCAGTATTGCTTCATATTCGAAGGACTAGGTCCAAGTTGACCTGTTACATATATAAGTCTAGGAATCTTCTTTATGGATCCGCAATGCCGGCGGAATATGGTTTGGCAGAATATATATTTATCTCAGAAGCTTGTATAAACTGAGAGTGACCTGATTATCGAGGCCCGCGACCTGCGGCCTGATTTCGTTGTCATCAGGTTGGTCCGTATTTATGGCCAATCTGTCTTCACCAGAATGAAGTATCTGGCATGTGAGGCCAGTCTGAAGTCTTTTTGCTAATTGTAGGACAATGGCATTGACTTTGTTTAAATAACTGATATCGCCCGTACTACGCAATATATTTGCTAGGGCTTACCTGACGGGGCTCAGTCAGGGATTGGAGCTATTGCATAAATAGTAAACATTGTTACAAGACATTGTTACATGTCTGGAATCTGTGATGTCTGAAGCTGACCTTTGTAACTACACGTATTATGTACACGTTCTGATACTATTGACTGTTCTATCCATTATCATCGTAATATCGTACGTCATGAATAAATATTGTAAACGTCAGCAGCATTCCCTACTTCACTGACTTCTACTTGTGGTTGTGTGAGTTAATGTAAAGACGTCCAAGAGCCTATACGGCTTCGTGTTATCAGCACTGTTATTTACTCACCTACACGATCAACCACATTGTAATACAAGTACTACATGTCTGAACCTACATGAATACTGACATGATGTATGTGTCTACTACACCTTGGCGGCGGCTCACGCTAGTGACCTAGATTCTCGCTACAACTTGGTACTGTCCAGGACAACACGACACGCTCCACGTACTAACATTCATACACATCGAAACAGTACGTTACATCTGGGCATTTATACAAAACCAACTTTTACATCTCCGTGCAAACAGACTTTTACATATATGTTGTCATTCGCATTGCTATAATATTGCATTTTTTGATATGTTTGTGATTTTTGTTAGCATCGCCAGCAACTGAGGTTTCTTTGATGGTACCTTCCGGGTATTTGTTACTTAGAGAAAATATTTTCTCTCATCTTGTGAGTTGATTTTTTTGTTCTCACTAGACGCTCTATTGTGCGTCGATTGAGCCTGTCATTAAGACATTATTTTATGTTGGTTGTTTCATCGGCGCATCATTCATGCGTTATGAGCATGTTGTATCTTGCTCATTGATGTATTTAAAAAAAAAATGTGGTTCATTTTTTTTATCCGGAGGGTGCGGTAATCTGTTGCTGTCATTTTTGGCGGTTTCATAAGACGTAAATCTATTTAATACTTTTTGATGATCTAAGTTAGAGAACTGTTTCTGTTTATTAACTCCCTGGGACAGGTTGATTTGTGGTTATCTTCCCTTTGTTTTATTCATTGTTGTTGACCTGTCTAAAGTCGGGGTTAGCTGTGCTCAGATCTGTGCTGTCTACACATGCGCAAGTTTTTTGAGCGCGAACGGAGAGACTTCCGTCAGGGAGTGATGATCTGGGTTCTGACCGGACTAGTATGTCCGTGGTACTTCTATGCATTATCTGGGAGAAAGATAGTCTTCAGTGTAAATGTGATGTCAGTGATTCTCCCCAGAGTTATTCTGTTCGTCAAGAATGACGACAGTTGTTATTTGTGTATTTCTCGGATTCTGTCAAAGGTAAAAGAAACTTAATTATTATGCCTAAGTTGCAGAACATTTTGTGGCAACCTGTGAGTAGAGCTCACAGTCCTTTGAGACGCAGAGTTCATTATTTGTGCTCGATGTAGCCAACTAAGACTATTTGTCTAACTGTTATACAGAAGCCCAGTGAAGATATATTATTGTGAAAACCGCATGTTGACGGTATGTTTCGGCATGGATGATTATGCCTGCCTATGAAGAATACACAGTTGTTTACATTATTATAGAGGCCCGACATTACGGCCGATATTTTTGAGCAGAAGAAGATGTATCTGGCGTATTATGCTAGATGAATTACATTATTATTATTATGCAATTGAAAACTCGCCTTTTGGTACGGCGGAGTTGTTTAAAGTACCTGACGCGCTGAGTCAGTGGTACGTGAGCTGCAGTATGAGCTAAATGTTAAAGGACAGACCATTGTCGATAACGTGCTGATAGATGAGTGGTTCAAGCTTTATAATGCCAGATGTTTTGCCAGTCATTTCCAGTTTATATAATGTCCTTGATCCTCGTCCATTTGACTGTAACTGTTGATGTCGCTGTGTCTCGTAAATAAATGGTTGAAAAGTTCCAGCAGTTGCAACAATTACTGACTACTGCATGTGAGTGAGTGGGTGCATTGTTTACCTGTCAAAGAGCCTATATGCATTCGTGTTTTCTACACACCCACATCACTTATCAACCCACACAAACTTCGAGTACCTCACATTCAAGAGATGTATGATGTTTGAATGTCAACATGACACCCTGTTAGCGCCTCAACGCCTGGTGAGCTAATCATGCACAACAACGCTGTTTGGCCCAGGTCGTACTGACTACGCACGCACAGGAACCTACAGTAACACCGTGCAGGAACATTGAGGTAGATCGTACAGCCTTCAACATTGTAGTGGCGCATCAACACATCCATACTATAACAGTACACAGTAAAGATATCGTTACATTCCTGGTGGTCATGAAAAGATCACTGCAACAAATCCTCCCCTTCTTTTCCCCTCTCTCCCGTTTCAAGACGAGGTAACAAGTTTTTTTTCTTTTTCTTTAATAGCTAAATCGTACAGCTGTCGTTCACATTTAATTGGGGCGGGTGGAGTTTGCGCGTCTGTGTTAGGGTATGGGACTTACCCCGCGTTTAGTGTATGAAATTCAACTTGTTAGTTGGCGATGGCCCTAGTAACCGTTGCTAAGGCAGTAGTTATTAATAGATTTTATAAGTTAGTGAATTCAAATGTTGGACCAGCGATGGCCTTGAAAAAAAAATTTCAAACATGTTGTAGCTACTTATAGTTACAACCTGTTTCTAAATAATAGGGCGGGTGTGTATACGTTTTAGGGGATGGGTACCCTCTTCCAACTTATGGTAACAAAAATCAAGTATTGTCCAATTCTTAGCTGAAAGTTTGACCTTTGTCCTTAACATTTTCAAATATAGTAGTGGTTATAAAAGTGGTAATATTACGTTACTAGATTTTTTAAATAGGGGAAATTGAGCGCGTTGTGACACAGATTCACTTTACGGCAGGTAACCAGCCCCATGCCCAACCCTCCTTAGTCGATTTTTACGACATGCATGGCAGGAAACAGTGTTACTATTCTTTGCTCCCTTTTCGGGCCCCGGTAACACACGGGTCTGTTATAGTTACGTTACATTTAAATGAAAAGATTAATAGTACATATAGAATATGTTTACATTTACATTTCCACTGATTGAAAAGTGTTCACAATATAAATTGAATAAGTTTTCATTTATGTTTACACTGATTTGAAACTGTAAGTATTATAATTAAAATGTACATCATGTCTTTCATCTTTCCCTCCCTGCTCCCTATGGAACTTACTGATGCGTTTAGTTCTATTTAAGAAACTAGTAATAAAGCAGTCGCCAGCCCGTGCTGTGGTGGTTCATGAAATCATCATTTTTTGCGCTGAAATTGCCAGTCTCAAATGACTGGGACATCCACTAGCGATTTTCACATATTAATATTTACATGGTAAAATATACATATACTAATATATGTTAGAATCACATGTTAGAAATGAAAATATAGAATGTGAAATGACAACTTACGCCAATCCTGGCGCACATACTTTTTTCCTCAGATGAATGAAGTTAAGCCACTAGCCGATGCCTCTGTACACGTGCACTTGGGGTCGTTAATTTTAACTTGAATTCCCTCTCTGACTTCATGTGTTCAGCTTCCTCAGATATTCCGGGTATCCTTATGTCAAATGATAGAGATTTCCTGGGCTGTTTTGTAAGTGGTGATAAATACTCCGATAAAAGTTGTCCGGCCTGATACAATGGAAATTCTGAATTCTAGGCTTCACTCTGGCAAGGTCTGGTTGTGTCATCTTGGCAGGCGATCTTCACAGTAAATTGGACTCACTGAAGCGTCAGGTTATATTCACTGGCCTCCCACGCTCTGTTTGTTATGTAGCTAGGCAAAAGCTCCAATTAATTCAAACATGCTGGTTTCCGGGGGGGGGGGGGGGGGGGGGGGGGGGGAGGGGGCGGGGGGGGGGGGGGGGGGGGGGGGGGGGGGAATTTCAAAATATTCCTGACATGGAAACGTTTTGAACGTAATGTAGGGGACAGGTCTTCCGTATATGCCATGAAAATATCCAATCATTGGCAGACGAACTCACCAATACATCTGTAAACCAATACGAAAATGTGTTTCAGGTGTAACACATTATTACTCTCTAAAGTAATCTCTTCTCTGTCGCGTGCCCTGGCCTTATCAATAATTAACAAATACGCTGGCTATTTTCGTGTTAATCGGTAGCGGCCAAGGTTGGGTACGCGAGAATCACCAACAAGCCAATCGTTAATATTACCTCTGCCGCTCCTTGCAAATGTGATGACTTATCCCTGAGATGTGAGTAAGTCGGAAAATATAAAATATCTGCTACAGTGGACAGAGAAAGAAAAGGGAGCGACTCGGAAAAAATTGCAATAAAATAAGTAAACAAATGTAATTGATTACTGCCGTAGTGAAAGAAAGTTCGGAAAGACATCGCCCCAAAATCCATCTTGTGACACACTGCTCATTAACATATCAGTATGGAAAATGTCGAGATAGCTATATCTATCTGTCAGCAGAAAAAAGTGTCAACCAGCCACCACTTGCAACGGTCAGACAAGAAAACTGTCGCGAGTTAATTAAATAATTAACTGATGATGAATTTTATTGCTATTCATCATTGCGTGAAGGAACGGACTATCATTTTAGAACACAGTTCTTGGGAAAAGAGATCTACTAAACCAGTTAACTCCTGCTGTCGTAACATGGTCTATTCCTCTCTCCATCTTTGTCTCCTATCCCGTCCCTTCTCTCTCTTCTTTTGTAGTCCGTATTTTTCTTGTTGCAATACGGTCTTTTCGGCGCTTTTTGTCAGAATTTCACTTCCTCAGACATCATGGCGCCTACTAATGGTCACTGAGTAAATATCATAAATGATTAAACCTCAGTTTATGAGTTATGGTTAGGCGATCGACCTTTGTTCAGAGTATCAAGGCATCTTAAAGTCAGGAAGTCTCCATAGCTTCCTTGTATCCGATTCGGTAGATCTGACACAGAATTGACCCGAGTCACCCGTATTTTGGGTGATTGCAGGGGTCGACCCAGCCAGTGTGCAATGGAAGGGCCTCAACCTCGGAGCACCGCCTTATTGATCCCGGTATCTCCTGTGCCAGGTAAGTAAGTATAAGACGGAGAACGCCAATGTCAATCTACGTCAGTGTCAGATTTCACTGTATAGAAAGGTATCTATGTCCGGGTGAACAGTAATTACCGTGCGGTGAAACCCTGCGACACGATACGCTGGTCAAGATTGCGTCACTCATTGCTCAGATGCTATGTGAGAATTTACCTGTGAGTACATCAGAGCACCCACTACCCACCACTCACAATTCAGTAACGTGAGCAATGGCGATAAATCACGAACGATCTAGAACATGTGATAAGACATCTATAAAAACCAGAGACTTTGACCCAAATGCCTCTTTCAACCAGGCATTGTGGAACGAGTGCATCTAAATGGCGAGTGAGATGGCGTCCGCCTCGAATTGTAGAGGTACCGATTCGATTCCCAGTAGAGGGAATACAATTTATGGAAATTTTTTTTTCAGAACAAGTGGTCCTAATCATGTCATAGTTCCCTTCTGGTCTCATGGGTAGCGAGATCTGATGCCTAGCCTTCTGGATCAGGGCGAACAAGTATGAGGCCTGGACTGCAAGTTGTTCAGGTTATAAATCTCACAGCAATAGGAAATCGTAAATAGTATGGAGCTGGGTTGGCCATGTCCTCAGAAGAGACCCCGAAGCCATCACAAGAACAGCTATGCTTTGGACCCCTGAAGGAAAACGAAAGAGAGGCCGACCAAAAACAACCTGGCGGAGGACTGTGGAGGCTGAGATGCAAAGAATGAACCAGGGCTGGGGCACTGTACGAAGGATGGCCACCGACCGAGCAAAGTGGAATCAATTTGTTGTTACCCTACAAGACGCCACTAGGCGTGATGGCCACTGCTTGCTTTGACGGTCGGCGGCTAAGGATCAAAGAAGAAGAAGATACCATAAGGCCGCTGCCCTGGCAAAATTTAAAAGAATTAGAAACCTACCCACCAAATATGTTTATAGAATGTGTGATTCCTACATACACACATTGTGATTCTCGCTGGTGCTACGGAGTTTGTGCACTGTGCTGAGATCATCCTTGTGTGATCTAAGGGAGGAGATCGGATCACTGATGGAGTTGTCCGTGTGCAATGAAGATAGTACTTAAAAATCAAACCAAAACCAAATCAAATTCTTGATATGATCTACACATCTGCTATGTAAGTGATTGTTGCTTGAATAAAAACTTATCACAACTAGCCTGTAAAAGTCTGTTTGCCCGTGTGAAATCTGGTATTGTGTATCGTGTTGCAAGTGTCGTTTATCACCTGCACCGTTCAGTGTTGCGTGTATCTAGGTCACTAGCGTGAGATGCTGCCAGGGTATAACGCAGACACTCACACACGAACAGCATACACGTTTCTCAGAGGTGTAGAACTCGTAGCAAGATGTTGTAGTGAGTAATGGTGTGTGTGTAGAAGCAGCAGATCGTGAACACGAAGACGTTTAGGCTCTTATTCAGGTACACACAAACTCACTCCACCACAAGTAAAAGTCATAAATGTAGTTAGCACCGATGACTTTTATTCAAACGTTTATTACAGGACATACGCTGATAGACGACACAGTCACTTAAACCAGGATCATGGACATTTCATGTGTGGTAACGAATATAAAACATCGAGCATCATCAATCTTGCATAGCTCATGTGTAAGATGCTAGTAAAGCTAGCTTGACAATCTACGTCAACTTTCATACTGTAGCTCAGGGCCCCTGACTAAGCGCGTCAGGTAGACCTTTAACAAATATAGTTGCTTAATATCAAAGTCTATGAACTTGCTAATGTAAGTCAAGACTTCAACTGGCTTCACACGCCAGACACTTCTTCTTCTGCTCAGAGATCTCGGCCGTAATGTCGGAACTCTCTGATTATTGGTGAACAACTGTGTATTCTTCAAAGGCAGGCATTATGATCCGTGCCGAAATATACCGCCATCATGCGGGTTTCATAACAATATCTCTTTACTGGGCTTCTGTAAAGTAGCTAGACGAATAGTCTTAGTTGGCTATATCAAGCATACATAATGGACTCTGGATCTCAAAAACTGTGAGCTCCACTCACAGGATGATACTAAATGTTCTGCAATCTAGGCATAATAATAAAGTTACTTTTACCTTGGACAGAATCCGAGAAATACACAAATCACAACTGTCGTCATTCTTGACGAACAGAATAACTCTGGGGAGAATCACTGACATCACAGTTACACTGAAGACTATCTTTCCCCCAGACAATGCAGAGAAGAACAACGGACATCTTGTCCGATCAGAACCCAGCTCATCACTCCTCACTGACGGAAGTCTCCGTTTCGCGCTAAAAAACTTTGCGCATGCGTAGACAGAACAGATCTGAGAACAGCTAACCCCCCGACTTAAGACAGATCAACAACTAAGAATAGACAAAGGGAAGATAACCCCAAATCAACCTGTCCCAGGGAGTTAACATACAGTTCTCTACCTTAGATCATCAAAAAGTATTAAATAGATTTACGTCTTATGAAACCGTCAAAAACGAAAAGCCCCGACAGCATTTATCAATTAATTGTTTTATAGTTCCCTGGGTAAAGCCAACCCATTAGTACTTTTCAGGATAAGCAAGGTTAAAAGCATTCACTGGAGTCATCCTTATGATGAACACCAGATATGCACAATGCCTTAATCCTACCCTAGTGGAGTGAACACTGTCGAGTGCTAATTACACCCTCATTGACCTTGAAATCATCCACACACTTCCAGGGATTCCCCCTGTGGTGAAACTTGTTGAGAACTCACATTTGCATACAAAACTTGGGAGAGTCAAAGCGCTCTGACTGCTTGGCCAGTCGAACACTCACTTTATCTATTTGTGTAATATAAATGCATCATATTTTACTGCATGCATCATTATGATCAGGAAAATGGACTATCATTGTACAACAGGGGGAGTTCTGGAAAAGAGATTTGTAAACCAATGGACTCCAGTGATAAGCAGGGGCAGCTGAAAGTGGCTCTATAATCAGGACTGTGCCCATGATAAGCCAGGGTTCTGAGAAATGGTCAGACGACAAAAAACGTGGTAATTCATGGGATAGACAATGAACCAGAGCATAAATATGACTAACGTCATAAACAGGACCTAATTAATGGTCATAAAGAAAACACAGTATTTGGTACGCAACAACATTTTTAGTAAAGAAGGTTAAACAAAGAGGGTATTTATCAAGAATTCATTCAAAGGAATTAGTTAACAAGGTTTTATTCTTGGCACAGTTTCTGAAAGAGACACCTCTCATATCATTTTAGACTCCAGTTTGTTTGTTTGTTTTTCTTGCTCGGGATTAGATTAAGAACTCATCGCTTAAGAAGGCACAAGAGAGGGTGTCTTCATTCCACAAAGTCACTTTGTTTTCACTTATACTACTAGTACTTTTGGAATATTTCAGTTCGGATTCGAGTACTACAGTTGCCACAGCGACACGATTCGAGATTGGATATTAGCGACTCGACTCGATTCGAGACTTGCCAACTTTAACAATCAACTCGTCGTCCTCATTCATAATGCACTCTTAATTTAGGAGACACTAAACATGGCTTTGTTATGAAATCACGGAGAGAAAAAATGTATATAAGACGATTGCTTATATTCCCAGACGTTTGGCCCACCTGAAAGTTATTTACCAAATACTCTGCGTAGCCCTGCCAAATCTTTCTTTATCCCCTTGTGGTAGTCATATCCCAGGCTCTATCCCAGGAACACCTGCTCTACAGGTACTTCAAATCCCATATGTCCGATACTTAAGTCTATGCTATCTATTCTGACGTCTATTTATTATAATATCTGTGACTTTCTGGCGTGGAGTTTGTAGAGCTAGGTAGAACATTCCCCCAGTTCTAGAGAAACGAATAATATGCTTGTATGCAACATTGTCACCTTAATAAATATGGGCTACTTTCTAAATCATGTAATTAGAGAATCAACTTATCCAAGTCTGAGGGATGGGCGAAAACACAGGTGATAATTAGATAATAGCTTCCGCGGTACCATCCCTGTGTAATTATTACAGATGACCTGGCAGAGGAGACAATCTGGGCGGAAAGTATTAGTCAAGAATTGAGGCACCGTATTTTTTTTCCCCCGGAGTTATGAGTTTAGATAAACGATTGCAAGCGGAAAAGTAGAGTTCGGCATTATTAGAAAGAGGTCACGTGATGGAATTTTTAAATGTAATATTTTAAAACACGCGTGGGTATTATGATTTAAACACTCCTACCCATTTAGTGCACAAGAGATTGGATTGGTGTAAAGTGAGAGCCGGAATACACAATGGTTCTCATTGACAAATTCGTTGGAATTACAATCTGGAATTTTGAACTGAGAATTGGAAATATAATCAATACAACATTTCCAGACCAAGTGATTCGAAAGCATTTAACCTAAGTTGCTTGTGTCCATTCTAAACTGCGCCAGGAAATTGTGTTCCCAAAAGTTGCTTTTAGTTAGTGGAACGAAGCTATCAGACGGTTCGTAGAACGAAGCTATTAGACTGTTCGTAGAACAAAGCTATCAGACTGTGAAGTGTCATCATTACCGAAGAACTGTCAAAACCACGGCTGCAGTTAGTCATCGATACTAAGCTAAGTGCTTAACAAAAGGCAACAGCAAAGAACATTAACATTCCTCTATCCAGTCTCTATGAAGATAACACTTTCATCAAAAATTCACCATAATTTCAACCTGTGAAAACTATTTGATTATTAAATTTGTTACATGTTATTTTAAAACATAACAATCATAATTGATTCGGTTATTATCTGTATGAAAGAAAACGTATGTGCAAGACTCTTTAAGATATATTTACACTTAGACATACATTTACATATATAGAGCTAATTCTTATAAAAGAATTTCGCTAGATTTACACCAGCTGGGGGCTTGAACGGACTAAAACCTTTGCTTAATTCTTCATAAAAGGCGGCGAACTGATATAAGTTAACAATTGCCCTGCCAATACAGCATTGATCTTGACTTCAGGAATATCTTATGAATACTCCCTTGGGATAGAATCGACATTACTCTTCTATCTACAACACTGCCAAGAGTAATCTTGTGCGAAGGTAGACACCTTTGACAACCTATTTTACATACTCTTGAGTTTTGGCCACTGTTGGACCACTACTGCAGAGCTAAGGGGAGGATATCTGCCACAGGCTACCACGACACATATGGAAAACCAACAGCCAGGGATCAAGATCTCCAGGGCGACCAAGAATTCGCTAGGAGAACAACATTAGACAATCCCTGATGGACCGAGGTCTGGACTGAAACCAGGCCAAAAGATATACAGCTTACAGGATAACATGGCGCTCCCTCTGGCTAACCTCTACACACCAAGGTAGAAGAGGTTTGTTTGTTTTTTGTGTTTGTTTTGGGGTTTTAAGGACCATCTACATTGCACACGGAAAACTCCATCAATGGTCCGATCTCCCCCTTTAGCTCACAAGGAGAATCTCGGCACAGTGCACGAACTCCAAAGCATCCCAATGTGTGTATACAGAAATCACACATTCTATAAATATTTTTGTATCGGGTAAGTTTTCTTAATTGTGTAAACTCTGGCACGGCAGCGGCCGTATGGCCTACTCTTTACGATTTCCAACTGCCGAGTAATTTTAACGTGCGAAACTTGTACACGGGCCCTACTATTTTTTTCGCCCTGATCCAATAAGGCTTGTCGAGGTATGGCGGCTTGCGTACCCTGATTACCCCCAGAGCTATGCTAGCGGGAGTTTTACTCCTGGAAGGTTCTACCAAGCTGGACAGGTTTGCGCGGGCAGGGGTCAGACAAAAGCAGACACACGGGTCCTCTAGGTTGGGGGGTTTTAGCATAGGGCTGACACCCCTGTCTATGTAAAAAAAATTGAAGTTACGGAAACAACAACGAATGAACAAACTTTGCTGCGGGATGGACATCCGGAGTCTGAGGCTGGAATGACTGTCAGGTGAAACTAAGGAAGGGGATGGACAACTGTAACTACACAAGAAAACAACTGTTACAGGAATTACAGAAAGAAGTTGACATCAGCAAATTGAAGGACCCCCTTACGAGAAAAGCTTTTGCGGCAGACATAAAGAAACGATATCAATTTGCCAAAAGTCAGGAGAAGACATTGAATGATGATATAGACCAGAAATTCAACACCATTTCAACAATATATAAGGAAAGCAGCAAATCATGCTTGGGATTCCAGGAAAAGAAGAAGCAAGCCTGGGTAACACCAGAAACATTAAACACCATAACACTGAGAAAGGAAATGAAAAGAAAGAAAACAGAAGCGAAGTCCCCCAGGTTAAAGCAACTATATAGCGACCAGTACAGTCAGCTGGACAAGGAAGTTAAACGCCAAACCCGAGCCAACAAAAGGAATTTCCTAGACGATCTTGCAAGCCAGGCGGAAAAGGCAGAACAGAGAAATGAACAAAGCACTGTATACAGAATAACTAAATTCATCAGCGGAAAACGAGGTGCAAACAATATTACACTAGTAAGAGATAAGCAAGGAAATCTCATCACGACAGCAGAAGGACAGGAAACAAGATGGGCAGAGCACTTCAGAGAAACTCTCAACAAGGAACCACCAGAGACACAATTGAATGTTCCTGAGGCTGGAAACGATCTAGATGTTGTCGTAAATTTTATAGATAGGCCTTATATTTTTATGGTCCCATTCGAGCAGAGGTGAGATGGTGAGATCTAGGTGAGAGAAAGGTGTGAGAAATAGTCCTGTTTACGAGGAGTACGGGTGTAAGAAAAAATACTGTCCTGGATTGAGTAATTGCTCAACTCAACATATCTAGTACGACACACTTTAATGGAGACGTATTTTCTCACTAGATACTGATTCAAATACACTATCCTCTCGTACGCACTCACAAACAATTTTGTGACATAAATACGTACATACGTAGAAACGAACAGGTAAACTATGGGGTCACATATAATTTTATGGCAGGGGAAGGTTTTGACCGACACCAATAGCTTAAAGTTTGTTAAGTTTATTATCTCTTTAAAAAATAGATTACAACATCAAATACATCGTTATCATTACATCAGTGAATTATCGTTACATAAGAGAAAAGAAAAATTATACTCTTATAGTCTCCCCCCCCCCCCTTTTGGAATATGGAAAACTAGGAATGATCCAACCCGAGGTTGTTTACCCAAAAGATCAAAACAAGTGATTAACAATGGGAGTGGGGAGTAGTCAGGACGGGTAAAAGGTAGGTCCTTAATTTAACTATCCCGTGGGCCTTCAGACTTAGTGAGAGATCGATAAAAGAGAAGGTGTTATATTAGTAGTAACTTAAGAAAATAAATTCTTTCGTTCCGTTTCACGCTCTACATACATACAGTGAGCTCACTACATTCAAACTTACCCTCTGCCGACACTGCATACATCCATGGAATTAATCAAAACACAATGTATTTAAGACTATTATATGTCCTGTTATTTGTCCAGTTCACCCCCAGAAAAACTCCGTCTAGGCAACTGCTATTTTCTCTCGGAGATTTCGCTGAATTGGAGCGTTGATTGTATTTTCTTTTCCTGGCGGGTATTCCTCTTCGCAATGCAGGTATTTGGTGGGGATAAGTTTTTTCTAGGTTTTTGTCTTAGTGAATGTGAAGATATTATCACACATCGAAATGTTACTCTCAGGCTGTTCTCTGAATGAAATAGCTGTAAATGTTCTCTGTATATTTGGTGTTAGGAACACTGTTTACTGTCATATGGGTTTGATTAAAGAAATTTGTGCTGTAAGTTCTGCCTCATCAGGCCAGGGAACTTTATAGGATTAATATAGAAAATCTTCTGGCATTGTCCCGTTCCAGTATTTTTAACAGTTTATCTCAATTTAACATTGAGAAGGTGGACCTAAAAGGGTCTCCAACATCATAAATTTTACTATTAATGTTTTTGTATGTTTAGGAACATATAATTTGGGATGCCATAAGCCATCTGAACATGACTCTCTATAAAACCGTTGGATCGCAAAAGGTATGACCACCTGTATAAAAGAGAATATATAAAACAGGTAATACTACTATAATTATTCTAACACCCGCGGTTTTAGGTAAGACCTGTAAAATCACTCCGGTATTTAATTATTTATAATAAAAGAACTTCACGAGTGACTGGCTAATGTATCGCTTTTAACACTAGCTATGAACAGTTAATTACTTAAAATTTACACAAGATGAAATAGAAAAATATGGTTATTAAGCAATTACGATCGCCTAGCGTTTTAAAATTATGTTACACATCTATTATCTCGGGAAATAACGGATAGTTACATTCTTTGGTATACATCTGGTTTATTTAAAAGGTTTAAATTAACACAAAATCCAGTGAAATAAAATGAAGAAACTAAACTACTGAATCACTCAAAACTCTAATATATTTTACCGCAGCACACAGAATGAATTCAGACTCCACGTATAGAAGAGATCCAAAAGAAATCTTGTAAGATTCTAATGTAAGAGCTAGGTACTTCTTCAACTCTCTGGCGCGAATGATAACTGCCTTTTTCAGCGACACCAATATATATTTAATGAATGAAAAGTAATAGCCGCATGCGATATTCCTCGCCTCTCTTGATTCTAGGGAACTATTTCGACTGGGCCCGCCGATCAAAGCTCTACCTTTCCCCGTTCGTCTTCGTCCTACAGCGATTCCTAACCCTCTTGACCAGTTCGCATTAACGTGTCAACCGGAGATGTTTAAAACGTTCTACTTGGTTCCTATGGACTACAACCAACTTTGATAACTGACCGCTTGCCGCTCTTCTGGCGACGCCTCCTTGAAGGGGTGGCACAAAGAGAACGAGAAATAGCTTGATTTTCATTGCTCTAGAGATAAGACAGTAGGTGTGGCTAAACTAAAAATTAAGACAAAGCGGATGACGAGGCTGCTCGCATGATAACTACTACATACTAATTAGCCCGCGTGGGGAAATTCCACGTGGGAATGATGCATACTAATCAGCGTGCGTGGGGATTCCACGTTGGCAAAAAAATTACAACAAAATTCAATGGCCCCGATGCTATTCAAGGCTACTACTATTATCATCTGACAATTCAGAGACAGCTATATTTTCATCCATCACAGATGTAAATATAGACATTCCACGAAGAGGAGAAATCATCACAGCAATAAAAGGGTTAAAGAACGGAAAAGCTCCTGGCCATGATAACTTAAATGCAGAGCTATTTAAGACAGACCCTGAGCTAGCAGTAGAACTGTTAGAACCACTATTTGCACAAGTCTGGGAAACAGGGACAACACCATCAGAGTGGAACAAAGGAATAATTGTTAAATTGCCCAAGAAGTTAGATCTTGCAGACTGCAATAATTGGAGAGGAATCACTCTTCTCTCAGTTCCCAGCAAAATACTAGGCAGGATAATTATACAGAGAATTTCAAAAGCAGTAGACCACAAACTGAGGAAAGAACAAGCAGGATTTAGAAAGAACAGAAGATGTGTAGATCATATATTCACTCTCAGGAACATTATAGAGCAGTCCTCAGAATGGCAAAGACAGCTGTACATAAATTTCATTGATTTTAAAAAAAAGGCTTTTGACAGCATACATAGGGACAGTTTATGGAAAATACTGAGGGCTTATGGAAATCCAAGCTGCATAGTGTCAATCAAAATAAGCCTCTATGCCAACTTTACGCGTAGTGTTGGGCAGATGTGGTGGGTTTTGATGTTATGAATTGTTGTTATGTATTATTATTGGATTAAATGAGATCAGCTATGAAGGTCTCTGAATTTAACAGATAGTATTTTAAACTTTCCAGAGTACCTTTCCGCTACCACCCTTTTGATCTCATTCAAAATTAATCTATATTATTATATAAAATGACTTCGTGTAGTGTCTAGGGTTATGAATGTGGAGTGAAATGTGCAATAACCAACAAACATACAAACAAATAGTTTATTATCCAGAACCACCAACAGTACTACAACAATAACATACCAACGACACTTTAAAAGGCTATCTTAATTAAGACAGTGGTTGAAATTTGTGTAAATATAATTTTTTACAATTATTTATTATCCTGATTCTAATTTATTTTGAACCAGGACTGACAATCAAAAGTGAAATCAAAAGAATCATTTACAACATTCCAATAACACAGTGGATCGTCTGTCCATACATATACTATTATTCTAATCTAAGTGTGTGGTTATATTCTTCTACTTTGAGGTAATACTGGTATTAAACCACAGGTTGTTGGTTTTAATCACTCCCTTTAAGTTAAGTCTGTTTTCGTTTGTCACTTGTGGAAATATTAATATTAGGCACAGTTTTCTTTAATGTCACTTTCTAATCTGTTAAGTTCTTTTAGTTGAGCTGTCAGGTGCCGAACAAGAACTTATCTTGGCAGGAGAATACAGGTAGAACGTTTCCTCTGCTCGCTTGACAATCTTTTCCCCCTTTTTGCTAGGCAATGGCCACTAGCATGGGCTCGAAGTAGACAGATAGAGTCCTGAATCGAGCAGTTCTCAAGCGTTTGGTACTACATTAACGTCAGTACCCAGGACCCTGAAATGTGAAGGTTATGCATCCTTCTTTATACCTAGTATACTATACTATTCCACATTTAAGTACAGGTACATTACAAACAAACGAAAAGGGTCATAGCTTTATACCAACCTATGCCACCATTATCTTTTGATGTGACAATGTACACCAGTATTCCTCTCCCCTAATAGTTACAACGCCACTGCAATTCCAGCTGTCATCTTTCCATATAATAGGATATGTGTTATGCTCCTTAATGACAATCATACATATTTTCTTGTAGTTTTACACCTCTCTGACAGTCTATCACATGGTGGATCAATCTCTAGGCTTTGCCTAAGTTTGCTACAGGCCTACTTACTTATTGTCGTACATTATTATCTCACATTCAATTTTTATTTTAAATACATGTTAATAAAGTCAATCTTACCACATTTATTCAATGAAATACACAGTGAACGATGACTGGCACACTTTCGATCTGCCGTTCTGTCCAGGCTTTTGAGAAATATGGTTTTCACTGCACAAGCTATGTGTCAAAATTTTGTTAGAAATGGCGTCCCCAACTAATGCTTTTTCCCCAATATCAACTACTCTGGCCAATGATTACCCTTATTTCACTTGTAAACAAAGTCATTCAAAAATACAATTCAATTTTCTACTACGTTACTCGGGTGATATATGTTTAGTACGAGGTCGGCCAATAATATTTCGTCTCACTTCAAATTCCACCCAATCCCCTTCCTCGTACCATCTTAGCCTAGCTTTCACCTAATTGTTTTCCCCCCAAAAATGCGATCCAATCTAAGCAGATATGACTTGACCTGACAGTATCTCTGATCTCTATGTATTGTTTTATCAATATTTGATTATTTAATGGACTATTTAGATAACTAACAACATATTCTTGGTCAGCAAGTCTTCAGGTACACGAATATACGATTTTTATGGGGCTATGTGGCTTGGTTCAAAATTCTATCTTTTTTTTCTATGTTAGTTTTCAAGCTAAATACGAGAGCTTATGTCATTCGCAATAAGAGCTAAACGTGTTTCCATGACCGTAGTGTCCACATTTCTAACTTTTTCATCGTATTGGGGAAACCCGCCTAGGGCAAAGCGTGCAAGTCGGTTGTAGTGTTAGAACCAATTTGAGACGTGATTTGCGTGTTTTATCTAGCCTTGCCTCTCCTTTCCCCAAATGCAGTTAGGCAAATATTTCTTAGAACTAGGAAAAGTGGGGCGTTTATGTCAAGGACGAATTTGAAAAAATAGGGTACCGTTTTGTTCGGCTTATGCGTTAGCAAATAATAAGCTGAAGGCGTAGGCGACGACCTACGATTCTCGCCGAAAATTTTTTTTAAACAGTACTATCTTATCTTGACTTTATGCCTATACTGTTATATTCTAATTTAGATAGCCAGCAGGTGGGCTTGAACATCAATTTATAGAAGTCGAGAACAGCTATGCTTTTGACCTCTGAAGGAAAACGAAAGAGAGGCCGACCAAAAACAACCTGGCGGAGGACTGTGGAGGCTGAGATGCAAAGAATGAACCAGAGTTGGGGCACTGTACGAAGGATGGCCACCGATCGAGCAAAGTGGAATCAATTTGTTGTTACCCTACAAGACGCCACTAGGCGTGATGGCCACTGACTGCTTTGACGGTCGGCGGCTAAGGATCAAAATCCGATCTTACTACTCAGAGAATCAGGGGGGGGGGGTAAAACATTAATAGTGCAAAGTGATTCTGAAAAAATTCCATCAAGAAAATTCCCTGTACTGGGAACCGACCCAGGTGTCTTTAGAATTAGATGCGGACGCCATGCCTCTTAGCCACTCCGGTCCCTGGGATAGGAGAGAACCGACCAAGTAAGAAAATGTCAAAAGGATTGTCGAAGTGCGCTTTTTGGCGCCGATGAAACATTTCGATGTGCACATCTGCCACTCCAGTAAATGATGGAGGTGAGCAGTACATGATGGAGGTGAGGAATAATCGTTGAATGTGGCAGAGGAAATAAGTGTTCACTTGTTTAACTTGCGCATTAAACTCCCTATTATTTAAAGTATTTTTATTCTAAACATGGTAATCACAAGTTTTTTTAACAGCTTAACAAATATACTAATAAAAATAAGAGATTCCTTTTTGGCTTAAATAAATATGTGTATTGAATTGATAAAAAATAAATAAACAATGATAATATGTTACAGTATTTAGTTTGATATTTTATTATAATTTGAATTGTTCCCCTTTGAAAGTAAATTGGATGGTTTCCCCTAACTAAATTTTCTTTGCTGCTTAAAGTAACATATGGTTAAATTTTTTTTTTTTTTTCACTTATTTCCGAGATTGGACATCACGTTATCTCTGTCCTTTTCTTTTTCAATTTAGCGGGGGGGGGGGGGGGGGGGGGGCACTTTTATTAGCCATGAAAAAGTTTATTTCTGAGAAGAACTGCTAGCTGTATGTTTGGCGTCAAGTCATAAGTTTATTCAAATGTTGCTGCTTATTCCATCCATATACTTATTTATTTATATTTTCTAAGTGTAATGGCTTTACCTCTATATCTATTATTGCTAGTATACCGACGTGTCGTTATAAGTATTACTAGCTGAAATGAAGATCCATGTGTGTTTTTCGTTTCCTCTTGTGTCTACCGATAGTGTAGTCTTCCTTAACTACAGCAGATTTATGACTTAATCAATGCCGATTTGATGTATGGTGTCTAAAACTGCAATAAGTAATTCTTCTATTGGATGGTTTATTGTTCGACTCTGTTGATTTATCTCATATGTCAGTGATAAACTGTCTCTCTTGTTCTATGCTTTTGATTCGTTGTTGGTGGACTGCTTTATTTTTCTAAATATTAATAATTTCACAAAACATATCTGAAAGCGTTGCAGTTCTCCTCCAGTCAGACCATCAGTAGTTCTGTGAGTATTACTAATCTATTCCAGTTAGATCGTCTGTAGCTCTGTCAACATTACAGATCTGTCCAAGTTATCTCAGCCCATCTGTAGTTTTCTGTCAACATTACAAATCTGTCCCAGGATGATCATCTGTAGTTCTGTAAACACAAGAAAATCTGTCCCAGTTATCTCACACCATCTGTAGTTCTGTTAACAATATAAATATGTCCAAGTTAGCTCAGATAATCTGTAGTTCTGTTAACATTACAAATATGTCCCCGGCATTCATCTGTAGTTCTATCAACATTACAAATATGTCGCAGTTATCTCACCCCATCTGTAGTTCCGTCAACAATATAAATATGTCCCAGTTACCTCAGCTCAACTGTAGTTATGCCAACATTATAAATCTGTCCCAGTTAGCTCATCACATCTGTAGTTCCGTGAAGATTGTGAGGAATCAGTTGTGCACTTTTATAACTTTCATCCTCTCCGGCAGTATCACTTCTTTTCTTCATTTTCCTCACATATCGTCCTATGCTTTGACATATTTTATGCACCTACATTCTGCTCTAGCCGCTCACAGACTTGCGTACGTTTCGCCATGTGAATCGTCGTAAGCTAATTAGGCAAGTCAGCGAATAATTTATCACCTAAGTCGTCTAGTCACCTTTGATAAAGTCGATCTTTATTGACACAAGATGGTAGCGCACGATCGATGAAAAGAAAGCCATATTGTCTGTCTGAGAAATCCGTCTGAGGGATTTACGCAAACACAGGTGATAAGACGTAATCGTTTCCGCTGGCCCATCTTTATATCAATATTACTGATAATGTGTCTTTGGAGACAATATTGTGGGAAAGCATCTAGACAGGAAATGTTCACAGATTTGTTTGTGAGTTTGCATAAAGATGCAATCAGAAGTATTACTGCCTTATTAGAAAGTAGTCACGCGTTGGAATTTTAAAATTTGATATTCCAAAACACGCGGGGGGATATTAAGATTTAACACCCCGACCCTTTTAGTTCTAAAGAGTTTACCATTGGCTTAATATGAGAGCTGGAATAGACTTTGACTTTCATTGGCAAATTCGTCGGAAGTACAATCTGGGATTTTATCTGAGAAATAGAAATATAAGCTAGCGAAATCGGCGTCACAAATCAGACTTCATTGCCACGTCAAGCTAGCAATTCACGAAAGACAGAGAGAACGATCGGACAACGGTTTCCAAAATTAAAATTATAAGTGACAGATCGAAGTATTTGGGCAACTTTGAAACCGGCAGTTGTAAATACCAAACTGGAAACTTAAAGGACCAGGACAGAGTATTTGGGCAACTTTAAAACTTTAAAGTAAACACACATTTTTAAATACAAAGACTGGACCCCTAAAGAATCAAATCATCCGCCATAAGAGAAAAATTAAAATTTCACAAACCAAGTGATTCGAAAGCATCAACTTGCTGTGTCTATTCTAATTGTGCCAGGAGATTGTGTTCCCAAAAGTTACTTTTGGGTAAGTATAAACATTTATTTTCCATGTGAATTTGACATGTTTTCCTTGTTAAGTGGTTATATATGAGGCTGGAAACCTCAACATATGAAAATAGTATATTCATAAACCATTACAGCAAGCGCTCGTGTTTGGTTTTTGCTAATTCACTCAAAAACTCGAAAACAGCAGCAACCCCAGACTTCGAATGGAGCCGTGATGAATGATGATTACTTCACATGCGCCTAAAGTGTATTATATCATTTTGTGACTTATATGTACCTTGTTAATTGTAATTCAGACAAATCATTGCAGTCACGCCGTCCAAGCACATATTATCCCAGTTCAATAACCAGAAGAATAGCGGTAATGTCTAATCATATTGGGGACATAATCAAAGAGTTATACTGTGTATACTCAGGGAGAATAATTATTCAGAGAGGCTAACATTGGTAGCTGGACAGCGAGACAATGCGCCTGTTAATTTGCAACCCACAAATGTACGTTTCTTAGGCATTTGTTCTTTTTATTTTGTCTAAAGTTCGTAGAACGAAGCTATCAGACTGTACATGGTACGAAGCTGCAAGTCTAAAGTTCTTACGCAACTAGCTGTGAGTTAACAGCAGGGAATCAACACTAACCGCCTGCGTTGGACGGGTTGTGTGTAGAAGAGCCCGCATCACAGAAGAATTAACGAAATCACGCCTGCAGGACTCACTTAGACCAGCTATGTATATTAAGGAAACAGCAAGAGGACAATTGTTTTTATAAAATCCTCAACAATCATAGTTAATTCAGTTTATATTGGTATGAAAGAAAACGTATGAACAAGACTCTTATATATATATATATATATATATATATATATATATATATATATATATATATATATATATATATATATATATATATATATATATATATTAATATATATATATATATAATATATATGTATATATATGTATATTATATATATGTATATATATATATATATATATATATATATATATATAGCCCTATGCAGCATTGTTCTTAACTTCTGAAAACATCTTGTGAAACTCCTTTGAGATAGAAGCGTCATTATCCTTGTATATACAACTCTGCCAAAAGCAATCTTATGCTAAAGTAGACACCTTTGAAGACCCATATTAGATACTCTTGAGTGTTGGCCACTGGTGGACACTTATTGCAGAGCTAGGGGAAAGCAATCCGTGACAAAAAAATTACACATCTGTTATTGTTATTGTCAATCAGATTCGACTTCACTGCACTCCGTGGCAAATCCATAAGAGCTCCGTCACCCTCAGGAAATGTCGAAGAGTATAAATGCTAATTGTACCTGTAGCACACTGGTTGTACCTACGATGGATGCATCCTCTCTCACGTCCATTTCTACTAATCCCACGTTTGATGCCAAACTCCAACAGCCTCAGCCTTGTTGATTCATCCATTGCAGTGTCATTATCCAGCAGGCAATCATTAATAGCCCTCAGTATCTCTCCCTTATCCATATCCTGTGTCCCCACCATGGGTGCTCTCTAAGCCAGTCTGCCAGCTCTCTCATTGCCACGTGCCCCTGCATGACCAGGACAGTAGATCCACACAAGTTCTTCAAGACTTGAGGCTTCTATTTTCCACTCCTACCGCAACCATCCATTTCTCAATTTCTGAAGCATGGCTTGAGAGTCTGACAATATAACTGCCCCGGTTGATGAAGTTTCAGACAGTCAAGTCAGTGCTTCAATAACTGCCTCTACCTCCAATCTCATGCTGGAGGTTGTTGTCATTTAAGCCCCACTCTGTTCAGCGACGGCCCTGCCCTTTATTCTCGTAGAGAAGCCCCATCCTGATTTCTCACCATGAACTACAGATCCATCAGTGTACACAATGGCGTCATCCCCAGAATGATCACTTATCAGCTGATCAATCTCCAGCTCAGCTTTTCCATTGCTCCAAGATCTTTACTCTCTGCCAGTGCCAATGATGACCTGGTGGTAGTTTATCCAGATCTCCCCCGACTTACGCCACTCTTCCCCTTTGGATACATGTTCAACCCTGGTCACCTGACTAATCGTAGCGTCTGCCTGTTCCATCATTGACATCCCCCTCTTGATTCTTGCTACTTTCATGTCAGCCACATTCTCACGTCTTTTGTCGGTAGTTACCAGCATATAGGCTTTTGCCTGGGCCGTCGCATATCAAATAGATAGCATTCCGAGCGTGTATCTCATTGTCACAATGGGGGTATCACGCGTACATCCCAAAACTACTCGCATCCCTTCATTTTGAATGCGTTCCAGACATAGTTTTTAAAGCTGCCAGTCCTCGCTTCCTCTTCCCTATGATCAGTTCGACATAATAGTTGAATGAAAGCCCACGATCAAACGTTACTTCCAGATACTTATCCTGTCTTGCCTTTCAATTTTCTGCCCACTGAAAGTGATGTCTGGAAGGTCTGCTTTCACTATGAAGTTGTTGAAAGAGCACCACATCACACAGGCCTTGTTGGGATTGACCCCTGATCCGCTTTCCATACACACATTTAGAAACCGCCTCTAGTGTCTCGTGTATGTCTTGAACCATTTCCTGTCTGTCTGAGCCAGTTCTGCACTTGAGTATGTCATCTGCGATAGTTAATGTTCGTCCCAGTCCTGGTATTTACATTCTGGTCGATCTCCATTTTTTTAGAGGTGGGAAAATGCTTAAAAAAAAATAAAATGCACTAGTTACCTCCAACTGGAAAAGGCCAGCGTTAGCGATGGAAGCAAGACTTATTCTACAGTACATGTAAAACTGACTAATTGTGAATCACAGCCGGCCCTAGGAATTTTGCCGCCCCGTGCAATACGAACCTTGCCGCCCCAGCCCAACTTCAAATTAACGTTTGAAATTTTTAAAACCATTATGTTAAACAAGCTTCAACATTAATTTCATGACCATTAGCCTAATTTTAAATAGTACCATTAGTAATTATGTATTGATAAATTGATGAAAATACTGAGTAGTCATAAAATAAATGATTGAATTTATTAGAGACAATTATATGAAATAAATGTAGTTACATTACTTACATAAAGAGGATGCTCTTCTCATGTGGAACGATGAACTGTTGAGTCACAAACACTTAACTATAGTATGTACATGTTATAGTTTTTAGCACTATTTTCACATTATTTGAATTTATATTGTTTGAAGTATGTACTGCTTAAAAAGATACTTTTCTTGCTTTCATATTTGCAAAAGCAGAAATAAGGTCTGCGTAGTCTAATTTTTGACCGATTTCATGTTCAATTGAAATCATGGCAAGTCCTTCCAATCTAGTTTCGGCCATTGTTGAGCGTAAATAAGTTTTAATAAGCTTCAGTTTTGAAAAACTACGTTCACTACTTGCTACCCTAACAGGCAAAGTTAGTAATATTAGTAAGGCTATAGCGACATTAGGAGCAATGTTATTTTCAATAATATAATGAAGAACTTCAATTGGCGGTGTATTTTCTGGTACTAATTTGGATACTACTTTCAGTTCATCACATAGCTCAATGGCATCAATGTCTCTATTTTCTTGATGTGTTAAAACGCCTTCAAGGGTTTTACATTTGTTTAAGAGCCCATTTGTCGTCTCAGATTTCAATTTAGGGATGTTATATGTCACCTACCAATTTATGCTGTGGATTTTATAATGATACTAATTTAATACTTGGCTCGCTCCGCTAGGAGACGACCACAACATGAAATGATGGACACAGAAAGAACACGTCCCTCTCGGACAAGCCAGAAACTCTCTCTGCCTTTCCCGCTTAATTTATCTTCGACTTCCGTCCTCTTCACGTGACTCAGTCGTTTCCTAAAAGTTATCAGGGTTGCCAAAACTCGCCGATAACGATGTCACCAACCTAGTTTTTCTGCCACCAGAAAAAAAGCCTTGACATCCACCCCCCTCCCCCCCAACCTTTTAAGAAAGAAAACGTAGTTTTCTTCCATCGGAGGAGTCCTCGCCCGACCCCGTACGGGGTTGGGACGAACCTATGCCATGCCAGCATCTCCTCATCTGCCTAGAGAGTGTCATAGTTCCCCACCACCATTGTCGTTCCTGCGTTCTCAACCTATCCACATGTTGCCGTCATTTTGGACGGTGGGAAAAACGCCAACCTAATGTATGTTTGTTTTAATGTGATCAAAGAGAGATAAATGTTTATTATCTTTCTGTGACAGGTTTGACTGGTGATTATCTTCTCCTGTCTTATGTTGTCCTGTCTCAGGCAATGTCTTATAGTTGACATGTCTTAAGTCTATTTATAGGATCATATACGGAGTATCTTTATCACCCGTTTGGGCGGAAACGCCTGGTCTTGGTTTGCCTCGATCTGGTCCATGCTTTTTGGGCATGCGCGGGTCTTGGCGGCAAAAGCCAGGAGACTGATTGAGAGAGAGTGTACCTGAGGCTTAGAACGGATGTACCGATCCGTAGATTTCTCTCTGCCAAGTTTTCGATAGGGATTGGAAATTCTGGGAATGACAGTTTTGTCATTCTTCCGTCCCTGAGTGCTTCTTTATGCCAGTATTGGCTGTGTTGTGTTACCTTAGAGTGTAAGGATTCTTTGAGAAGGTAACTGAAACATTATTCGATCTTTTCGTCTCGTTCAGATCTTACAGGTACATTTATCGCTGATGGCGACATAGTGAGCGAAGCTCACAAGGAGTTATTATACTGTACTCCAGTATGGCTTCATATTTGAAAGACTAGGTCTAAGTTGACCTGTTACATACATATGCCTAAGAATCATCTTTATGGATCCGCAATGCAGGCGGAATATGGTTTGGCAGAAAATACATTTAATCTCAGAAGCTTGTGTAAACTGAGAGTGACCTGATTATCGAGGCCCGCGACCTGCGGCCTGATTTCGTTGTCATCATATTGGTCCGTGTTTACGGCCAATCTTCTTCACCAGAATGAAGTATCTGGCATGTGAGGCCAGTCTGAAGTCTTTTGCTAATTGTAGGACAATGGCATTGACTTTGTTTAAATAATTGATATCGCCCGTACTAAGCAAGATATTTGCTAGGGCTTACCTGACGGGGCTCAGTCAGGGATTAGAGCTATTGCATAAACAGTAAACATTGATCAAGACATTTTTACATGTCTGGGATCTGTGATGCCTGAAGCTGACCTTTGTAACTACACACATTATGTACTCGATCTTATACTATTGACTGTTTCGTCCATCATCATCGTATTATCGTACGTCATGAATAAATATTGTAAACGTCAGCAGCATTCCCTACTTCACTGACGTCTACTTGTGGTTGTGTGAGTTAATGTAAAGACGCCCAAGAGCCTATACGGCCTTCGTGTTATCAGCACTGTTAATTACTCACTTACACAATCAACCACATTGTAATACAAGTACTACATGTCTGAATCTACAGGAATACTGACATTATATATGTGTCTACTATACCCTGGCGGCACCTCACGCTAGTGACCTAATTCCTCGCTACTACTTGGTACTGTCCAGGACAACACGACACGCTCAACATACTAACATTCATAACACATCAAAACAGTACGTTACATCTGGGCATTTACACTGAACAACCTTTTACATCTCCGTACAAACAGATTTTTACATCTGGTGGACCAGATTCGTGGTTTTTTTTTTCAACGACACGGATTTTCCTGCCCACATCAGGATTTATGCATCCGGAAGACAAGATTGACGTTTAGGTGTCAGCCACACAGTAGGAAATAGGTCAACGTCTGCTGACCGACGTATACATTTATGGATGCTACAGAATTGCTACATGGACCACAGCTGCTGCAGAATTGCTACATGGACCACAGCTGCTACAATAGTGCTATATAGACCACAGTTGATAACGAAGTTATTTAACACTGTGACAATCGTCGAAGGACATATGTGTCAAAGTTCACGTCACAAGTTTACGTGCAAGCTCGGATTGTAAACAAAGAACAGTTCAACCCGTTGTTTACTACGACATTCTTCACTTTGGGAGACTACTACACCTGTTGTCAAGTTACGGTGACCTTTGTGGTAAAGTGGGATGTTATAAATATTTATAGGGGACTTAGTGTACTGACTGAGATCAGCTGTGAAGGTATCTATATCTAATAAGAGTAGTGTATTATAGATAACCTTACTTACTGCCACATATGTATACCTCAGTCAGAATTATTCTGGAATAATGTGATGACTACGTTATATGTCTAGGGTATGTGTAAGATGAAGTGTAAGTCATAACAACAACAGACAGATAAACAATTTAATTTATTCCACCACACTTGACAACACTGTGACACTCACATACATAAAACACTCTAAGAGGATATCTTAAAGGAGTCACTGATAACTTTTCAAATAACAATATGTATTCAGTGCTGTCATGAATGTATATGTGTCCTGATTCAAATACAAATGGAACCAGGAATCACAATCAATTTTAATTACAAGTTATATGTACAGAATTTATTAATATGATTCTTATAGTGACATATATTATTAATGGTATCCTATGTGTGTCAGTTGTGTAGTGGTAATATGAGGTAATACTGGTTTTGTTTTGTTCAAGCTCTGTTGGTATTTGTCATCATGACTTCAATAGTTTGTTTATATTGGAACTAGTATTGGAGATGTTCTCAGTTCCTGGTATTAAAACAATTAAATTCCCCTCTTAATTTTAGTTTATAATGTCATTTTAAGATGGGGGTACATAATGTTGAGCTCCATGGCCACACTCTCTTATCTTGCGTGATGACTGCAGTCAAAGACTCCTCTGCTTGATTACTGTAATGAGTTCTGGAGCCACCCCACTGGATGCTATATGGACCAAGGAGTATGCTGTCCACCTCTGGCTTCAGCAAAGCTCTGACCAGGTGCTGCTCAATAACTTTAAGACCACGGTCCCTGAAACAAGAAGGTTGTACCTTCTACGTCAGAACTAATTTATACTCCATTTCTACACTGAGCACAATACATCACAAACATTGAGTTCAGAGCGTTAGGCCAACTGTCAGCTTCATCTGAAATACTTTATACCAGTATTTCCCTCCCTAATGGTTACTACGCCTCTGCAATTCCAGCATTATTTCTTTCTAGTTAATAATCTAGGTGTCAGTGTACTGTTTGGCCATTCCATGCAGTTTTACTTTCCTCCGACACCTTCTGTTCAGGCTGGAGCACTATAGGCTTTACATCATGTTCGCTACTGAACCACACATATATATACAGACATAAATTATCAATTTACATTCAATTTTCATTAAAAGATATTGAATATTTCAAGCTTACCACAATTCATGGAAATAATAATAAACAGTTTCGTTGACTGGCAATGAATATAGCACAACTCCGATCTGCCGATGTCCCAGGCTTTATTTTATAAAAAATATACACTGGTGCTCAACGTACTGTTTCTTAGTAGGTTTATTACAAGATGTGGCAATGAACAGACGCTCTGAATTGAGTATATTCGCAGCTCTACCCAATCACACCACGTCTACACATCTTTTCAAAAAAGTACCCCTTTCTCACGTTTCCCCTGACAACACAAGATAGTATTTATAGTCCGACCAATCGTGTTTAGTCTTTCATTTGTTGCGCTCCAATCACATAGGAGTTAACATGGTAGGCTATTTCCGTAACGTAATGTTTTTTCAAACACGTTATAAAAAAAATTTTATGAGCAGAAATGATTTCATGCTGTCAGGCACCCCCACTATTTTACTTTGGCCATAACTTGGTAATTCCTAGACTATTTGCGTAACGTTTTACATATTCTTTGTCAGCAAACCCTAAGGAACCCAAATATCTCAATTTAAGGGAGCTAGGTGGCTGCGTTCAAAATGTGCATTTTCTACCACCTCCTGTTCACTTCAATCCCCCATGTGGTGTCTGGGTACTGTCATGTTTTCAAACGTAAACCCATCTATTGTCATCTTTCCTAATAAGCGTTTTTCAGGATTTTAAAACCTAACTCTGGTATGGGTAGTGAATTTTATCACTGTCGATTTGAAATAAAGTTAGTGCATGTGGCCTTACACGCGTGATGGCAGCAATTGTGTATCGCGCGACGCGTGTTTAGTGTTGCACGTGTCCCTGCTTTCGCCTCTCCCTTCTCTCTATCCTTTAGTCCATCTGTCTTTTAGTTACACCGTGTATAAAATGGAATGAATGAAATATTAAATTTAGGTCAAATAAGTTAAATTTAGGTCGTATCTCAAGGTTTTCCCAAGAAATACAGTACACGTTTCATTGAAGAAAGCGGGTAATAATACAGTAGGCTTTTACTATCAACGTGAAAGCGTTACAATTTGCAGACGAAGTAGAAAACAAGGGGGATTTCGAGTACAGTCATTGTGACAGCACTGTTATTTACCATTCTTCTTTCCTTTTATTAAATTTATTTGTTAGGCTTTGCATTTACGTTTTAATTTATATATGGGGATTAGAATAATTCACGACATCTCCCCTCTTAAAACAGACATTATATGTCAGTCCTTTATTCTATATACACATAGAGAAATTTATTATTATTTCTGGGGTTTACGGTGATTCTCATCACACGGATGGCGGCTTAAAAAATCCGCTCCCAAATTTGTTTTTCCAGATATATACTCAATGCTAAAATTATAGGGAGCCAAAAGCAAGGACCATCGGAGTAACCTAGAGTTCTCATGCCTAGCCTGGGCTAGAAACGATAAAGGTTTGTGATCGGTTTGCAACTTAAATGCCTTCCCATACAGATAAATATTGAATTTCTTTATTGCCCATATTACTGCAAGACATTCTTTTTCGCTAGTTGAGTAGTTGATTTCAGCTTTATTCAATTTTCTGCTAGCATATGCCACTGGGCTTAATTCCCCATCCAATGCATCTGATTTCTGTAGTAGAGTTGCACCTAACCCAATATTACTGGCATCCGTCCTTACTATGAATTCTTGACTTAAGTCAGGTAATTTCAAAATGGGTTTACTTGTGAGCTTTTCCTTCAATTCTTGGTAAGTCATTTCACATTGTGGTGTCCATGTAATGCGATCTGGATGTCCTTTACGTGTCAAATCAGTTAACGGTGCACATATGGAATTAAAGTTCTTGATATACTTCTGGTAGAAACCACATAATGAGACAAAGGATCTCACGTCCTTCTTGGTTTGTGGTCTCGGGGCTTTCTTTAGTTTCTCTAAATTCTTTGGGTCAGGGGTCATGTTTCCCTGATAAACTGTGTGTCCCAAAAATTCCAATTCTTTACATCCAACGCAACATTTGGTTGGTCGGGCTGTTAAATTTGCTTCCCTAAGTCGATCAAACAGCATCTTCAGAGAGTCAATGTGTTCCTCAAATGTTTCTGTTGCTATAAGGATATCATCCATGAAATTTGTTATACATGGATTATTCAGAGGGTCCAATAATTTTCTCATCATTCTAGAGAAGACACTAGGCGCATTCTTCAATCCAAATGGCAATCTATTAAACTCATAGTGTCCTTCTGAGGTACTAAAAGCTAGGTATGGTCTAACCTCAGGCTTTACTGGAATCTGATAGTATCCTTTACTCAGATCCACTTTTGAGAAATATTTAGCTTTATTTAGTCTGGCAAACAGCTGATTTGTATCCGGCAATGGATCCACCTGTCCTTCTGTAATAGCATTCAGTCTCCTGTAATCTATACAGAGTCTATGTTCTCCAGAGGGCTTCCTTAAGAGTACAACACACCGGAACTATATGAGGATTCACTGTGTGAAATAATTCCTTCCTTCAACAGATAGTCTATCTCTTCCTTCAAAGCTTTCTCCTTAGCAAACGGAATCGAATATGGTTTCATACAGACAGGTGTGGGGTCTATCAGTTTCATATCATATTCCAATAGGTTTGTATGCCCTGGTCGGTCTGTTAACACCTCTGCATGATTATTTAGAACCTGTTGCACTCTCTCTTTCTGAGTTTTTGTTAAATGTGTACTGATTTTCACCTGTGCTGCTGTCTCACAGGGGTGTAATGGATATTCAAATGATGAAAGTGGTTCCTTTTTCATCTCCATGGCGATGGACAAGGTCAACAAGTGTGTCTCTTCCTGATGTTCTCTTTCCAAATATTTCTTCAGGAGATTCACATGATAGATTTTTTCTTTCCCCTTCTTATCTATCTTATAATTTGTTCTAGACACCTTCTCTAAAACTGTATATGGACCTTGCCATCCAATCTGTAACTTATTCTGACTCCCGGGGAGAAGAAGCAGTACCTTCTCTCCCACAGCCAAATCTCTGTCTTTCGCCTTCCTGTTATAATAGGCAGCATGTTTATTCCTGGCTTGTTTCAAATTTTCATTGGCAAGTTTCCAGCCAGTTTTTAAACGAGTGGTCAGCTCATTCACATATTGGTATGAAGATGTAATGTTTTCCTCTGCCTTTTCATCAGTCCACGTTCTTAACAAAGCTACATATGGACCTTTAATTTTGTGGACCTATTTGTCCATGCACCTTATGGTCTCTTCCACTCGAAGCTCTAAAGTGATGATTTTTCTTCCCAGAATTATCATGCATAAAACGACCGCTACCAATTTTTCTTTTGGGGCTTTCTCCCCACTTAAAATTCTTGATGAGAGATTTCCTCTCTACATCCTCTTCCTCCAGTTTGTTTAAGTCCGATTGAGGGATTTTCGGCTTATCCTGGGGTAAGACATCTTTTTGCACTCTCCGCATAGTGGCCATTGTAAAACAGTTAAGTGAAGCTTGTCCGTGAAAAGGGGCTTCCCATTCCATTTGGTCCACTTTATCAAATCGATTTTTCTTTTTATTATCAGGCCTAATTTTGCCCCGTGGCGTGTCCAGGTCCTGATCCATGTTCCCACTTGTGGGTGTTCCCTCATGTGCTATGCTACACCTTTCTACAAAATTCTCAATGTCCCATCTTGCTTTGGGCCAATAATAATTGTGAGCCACCTTTTGAATGATGGTACCTATCTTCTCATGGTCCCCATCTGGTTTCACATGTAGGCTCCTTATTAAGTCTGCCCTATATCTTTTAGGAAGTACCAGCTGTCCCTGACCTTTGGATCTAGCTCCAGTCTTCCTATACATCAACTTGTTTTTCATGTAAAAATCTCCCTTGCCTGGAGTTGTATGACAAGTTGACAATTTTCTGAAACAAGGCTTGAGTGTTTTATCCCCAGCCTGTGCCTTCCTCATCTCTTCTGGAGTGGTATCTAACATAATATCCTCCTCCTGTCTTGAGGTCGACCTGACCTGAAGGGTGGCCATATACACAGGTTTCCTTCTACAATGGTCAGTGTCATGATTGTTCATCCTACAATTTTTACACCACCTTTTTCCTTGGTTGAAAGATTTTCTTTCATTATATTTCCTTTCATCGAATTGTGGGGTTTTATTTTTATTTTCATACCGTGGCCTATCAAACTGGTGCTTACCTTTGTTTTGATCCCTAGGATCAAATTTATTAAAGTTCTGTGGTGCCCTAAAGTTATCCACTTGTTTCTTTTTATTACCTGTTACCTCTGCTTGAGCTGCTTGATACCTTTCAGCAACATTTAGCAACTCACCCAGCCTCTCTGCACCTTGTTCCATGAGAAACTTTCTCAGGTCTGGAGCCATGGACTCTCTTAATTGCTCTATAAGGACCATTTCCTTAAGATCTTGGGTTTTCCCCAGAGAAGTCCATTTCTCCAAGTATGTCTCTGTTCGTGCAGAGAACTGGTGATAGGTTTCACCTGACAGTAGTTTAGCATTCCTAAATTTTTTCCTATAAAATTCTGCATTCTTTTCATATCTTAACAAAAGAGCCTGCTTTAGCATGTCATAATTTTCCTGATCACTTCTGCTCATTTTTGCAAAAACTTCATAAGCTGCCCCACGAAGTCCTTGAGATAACTTTAAGCTCCACCTTTCTCTCTCTAACCCATATGTGGTAGCTAATAGTTCATACCTATTTAGATAGCTCTCTATATCATCGTCTTTCTCAACAAAATGATCTAAATGAAAATTCATAGCTGAGGTTGAGGCTCCCTGGCTAGCAGTAGCATCAGAGGCAAAGGGACTGGCACCATTTTCAGGAGCATGGCCTTGAAACTCAAACTCCCTTAGTCGTAACTCATGTTCCCTTTGTAATCTCTTCTCCTCCTTTTCTGCTTCCCTCTCTGCAGTCAATCTTCTTTCTTCGGCTTCCCTTTCTGCAGCTAATCTTCTTTCTTCTGCTTCCAATTTCTTAGCCTCAGCCTCAATCTGCAACCTCTTAGCCTCAGCTTCAATCTGTAACCTCTTAATCTCTTTTTCATCCTCTATTCTCTTATCTTCGGCCAATCTTTCAGATTCTAATTTTCTTTCGGCCTCTTTTTCTAATCTTCTTTCTTCCCGTTCAATATATTTGTCACATTCAGCAGTGACAAGAGAAATCATAATTTGCCCGTCCATTCCTAACTCTTTCGCAGTCTGTACAGCAGCAGATCGAAATTTTGCCAGGTCGGCCATTGTCTAACAGATAAATGTCTAAACAATTTTATCTATGACTAATTAACTCAAGACAACACAGGCACTGTGAGCTCAACCTTATTTATTTTCACCCAAGGATACCTTTTAATTCTTATTATTCCCTGAAGTGAATTACCCCCAATATTTGTAATAGGGAAAGATTCAAAATCCCGGACGAGCTCCCAATATATGTGGTAAAGTGGGATGTTATAAATATTTATAGGGGACTTAGTGTACTGACTGAGATCAGCTGTGAAGGTATCTATATCTAATAAGAGTAGTGTATTATAGATAACCTTACTTACTGCCACATATGTATACCTCAGTCAGAATTATTCTGGAATAATGTGATGACTACGTTATATGTCTAGGGTATGTGTATGATGAAGTGTAAGTCATAACAACAACAGACAGATAAACAATTTAATTTATTCCACCACACTTGACAACACTGTGACACTCACATACATAAAACACTCTAAGAGGATATCTTAAAGGAGTCACTGATAACTTTTCAAATAACAATATGTATTCAGTGCTGTCATGAATGTATATGTGTCCTGATTCAAATACAAATGGAACCAGGAATCACAATCAATTTTAATTACAAGTTATATGTACAGAATTTATTAATATGATTCTTATAGTGACATATATTATTAATGGTATCCTATGTGTGTCAGTTGTGTAGTGGTAATATGAGGTAATACTGGTTTTGTTTTGTTCAAGCTCTGTTGGTATTTGTCATCATGACTTCAATAGTTTGTTTATATTGGAACTAGTATTGGAGATGTTCTCAGTTCCTGGTATTAAAACAATTAAATTCCCCTCTTAATTTTAGTTTATAATGTCATTTTAAGATGGGGGTACATAATGTTGAGCTCCATGGCCACACTCTCTTATCTTGCGTGATGACTGCAGTCAAAGACTCCTCTGCTTGATTACTGTAATGAGTTCTGGAGCCACCCCACTGGATGCTATATGGACCAAGGAGTATGCTGTCCACCTCTGGCTTCAGCAAAGCTCTGACCAGGTGCTGCTCAATAACTTTAAGACCACGGTCCCTGAAACAAGAAGGTTGTACCTTCTACGTCAGAACTAATTTATACTCCATTTCTACACTGAGCACAATACATCACAAACATTGAGTTCAGAGCGTTAGGCCAACTGTCAGCTTCATCTGAAATACTTTATACCAGTATTTCCCTCCCTAATGGTTACTACGCCTCTGCAATTCCAGCATTATTTCTTTCTAGTTAATAATCTAGGTGTCAGTGTACTGTTTGGCCATTCCATGCAGTTTTACTTTCCTCCGACACCTTCTGTTCAGGCTGGAGCACTATAGGCTTTACATCATGTTCGCTACTGAACCACACATATATACAGACATAAATTATCAATTTACATTCAATTTTCATTAAAAGATATTGAATATTTCAAGCTTACCACAATTCATGGAAATAATAATAAACAGTTTCGTTGACTGGCAATGAATATAGCACAACTCCGATCTGCCGATGTCCCAGGCTTTATTTTATAAAAAATATACACTGGTGCTCAACGTACTGTTTCTTAGTAGGTTTATTACAAGATGTGGCAATGAACAGACGCTCTGAATCGAGTATATTCGTAGCTCTACCCAATCACACCACGTCTACACATCTTTTCAAAAAAGTACCCCTTTTCTCACGTTTCCCCTGACAACACAAGATAGTATTTATAGTCCGACCAATCGTGTTTAGTCTTTCATTTGTTGCGCTCCAATCACATAGGAGTTAACATGGTAGGCTATTTCCGTAACGTAATGTTTTTTCAAACACGTTATAAAAAAAATTTTATGAGCAGAAATGATTTCATGCTGTCAGGCACCCCCACTATTTTACTTTGGCCATAACTTGGTAATTCCTAGACTATTTGCGTAACGTTTTACATATTCTTTGTCAGCAAACCCTAAGGAACCCAAATATCTCAATTTAAGGGAGCTAGGTGGCTGCGTTCAAAATGTGCATTTTCTACCACCTCCTGTTCACTTCAATCCCCCATGTGGTGTCTGGGTACTGTCATGTTTTCAAACGTAAACCCATCTATTGTCATCTTTCCTAATAAGCGTTTTTCAGGATTTTAAAACCTAACTCTGGTATGGGTAGTGAATTTTATCACTGTCGATTTGAAATAAAGTTAGTGCATGTGGCCTTACACGCGTGATGGCAGCAATTGTGTATCGCGCGACGCGTGTTTAGTGTTGCACGTGTCCCTGCTTTCGCCTCTCCCTTCTCTCTATCCTTTAGTCCATCTGTCTTTTAGTTACACCGTGTATAAAATGGAATGAATGAAATATTAAATTTAGGTCATTGATCAGCCTGCGTGATACAGTACACGTTTCATTGAAGAAGGCGGGTAATAATACAGTAGGCTTTTACTATCAACGTGAAAGCGTTACAATTTGCAGACGAAGTAGAAAACAAGGGGGATTTCGAGTACAGTCATTGTGACAGCACTGTTCTTTACCATTCTTCTTTCCTTTTATTAACTTTATTTGTTAGGCTTTGCATTTACGTTTTAATTTATATATGGGGATTAGAATAATTCACGACAACCTTCAACGGTGGAACGTCTACTTGTGTTTACAAGTGTACTGCAATGAAATGCATCTTTGCTGTTGTACAGGATTACGCTTAAAGATAAGTGGCCTGGTTTACGTGTTAAACTTAGCCTTTATTTTGTGTGCAAATAAGCCTTCCTCGTTACATTCATTATATGCATTCTATTGTTTACTTGTTCTTTGTTTACTTGTTGAGTTAGTGTGTATTTTTTTTCTGCGAGTTCAGGTTGGAGGGTCTTACAGTAAATATCCTACTCAACCGAGGGTTACTGTAAGCGTTCTTTAGGGATTGTGCATATTTCTCACAGTGGAAATTGCAAGCGACTTTTGTTGCTATTTTTTTTTCTTAGCTGTGACGAGATGCGTTAGTGTTGTTTTCGTTATTTTTCTCCGTACTTTAGTTTTTGATTCGTTTTGGTTTTTATTTGTCTGCCTTCTCTTTTCTATTGTTAATTTCTTTACACCCTTTTGTTTATACACTGTGTTGTCATTGTATTATTGTGAATTGTGCGCAGTTATCATTGTGATTTTTCACAACATTTGATTTAGTTAAGCTGTATTTTCTTTTGACCTCTGCGTATGTTTTCGTTTGTTTAGATGCTTGTCTTTGTTTAGTTATCGTGATATTGTTGATATATACAGTCTTCATGTATACTTGATCATGTACTATTATTTATATGATGCAAATTATATACTGAGCTGATTACTGGTGACTTAATAAATAAGGTAACTATACTTAGTCTTTATAAAAGACTCGTCTCTGTAGCGAAAGGTTTTCCTATTATGATAATAGTGGTATAGCAGAAGTAGAATCTCTCTCCAGAAAGTATGAAGTTCCAGTGCCCGAGAAGTACACTGGTATCACAAGTGAGTTACAGCTGTGAATACTCTGAACTGGACAATAGATTTAGGCTTCAGACATATAAGATGCTACTTTCGATATCGTAACCCTATGTGATAATATAATTAAATTTGAAAAGGTAACTCAAAATTTTAACAGTTAAAAATTTAACAAGTCAAATGAGTACAATTATCCAATTTATTATGTACATCTATATATTCTTGTAATGAGAAATGGTTGTTGTAAGATGGTAAAATGTATGATTATTTACAGTTACAAATCAAATAAACAAGCTAAAAAGTCTTGTATTTATCTTCCACTGAACTTATAAAACATGTTTGTCACATTATCTCTTGCCATCTAGTTGTCATCATTAAACAGTCGTTTTAGAAACTGCTCACAGGATTTGTTGGATGGATACACATAAACTTATCCTATGTATTAGCCACGTCTGCTCGAGGTTCCTCCGACACACTGGAGTACGGAAGACTTTCCTTCAGCCCGCCCTATAACTACGGGGGACTAAGGTGTTGAAGAGTGGTTGACCTCTAGGCTTCAGTGAGCTGGATCAACTTCTACAAGTCTTTATTTTCTCGATCAGGAATGATCATAAACATTGATCATAAAAACCTGGAACAAAAGCTAATAGGTGGCCATTGTTCTAACAATCTCACCACCCTCTGCTGTTCATGATGCGACCATGTCTTCAGTGTTTGTATATAAATGAATGAATCATGGTAGTATATTACAGAGATAGCATGATAAGATAATGTATAATGTGCAGAATTAACAATATACATGAATAAATCACATGTTATGATACATGGGTACGATATAACCTTTGCCTTCCACTTATGGATGTCAAGTCACTTATGTACTTGCTGGTATGTCGTAAGCTTCCAGGCAAGAACTAGCCATGATATATGTGGCTAACCATTTAATGGTTATGCTTCCTGACAATGCCGGTGAAGGTTATCTCTGGTTAGCGTCATTCCCTTTTTTTAAAATTATATCTGCTACAATCAATCAGAAATAAAATCTGAAATAAAATGATATTAGTAATACATATATTTTTAATAAACTTACATACCCTCTTAGGATTAATAAGCTCACGGTGAGACTGTATTGGCTTAATTTAATCTGCCCTGCATGCAGCGTAAAAATAGAACTTTTCTTGCAGATGCTGTCTTCCAGTTTCTCACTCTGGCTTCTGGATTTAGTGTGTGATTTCCAATGCGCCGCTCTGTCCTTATATTTCAGTCTCTCGCGCGTACGAGAAAGCACCTCTAAAAGTCCCAAAAGATTTTCGTTTCATCTCCTGGTTTGAAGCTATTTGAAACAATCTGTGCTTTTCCTGTACTCGTTTTTCTCTTCTGTTCACTACACACTTATATTCTTCCGTCCTTCCTATTGATACCGCCTAGATTTTCTGGTTTCTCACTGAATGTAATTAAACGTTAATGTTATTATGTCTTTGAAACCACCGCTGATAACGGCGCTAAGTCTAAATGTTATATAATCTCTTTACACCCACTGTTGCGAGTGTAGTGGTTTGGTCTATATCATCGCCACGCAGGCTAATTTAATATATGTGTGCTGCTGTCCTGTCGCTGTGTCTGGAATGTTGACCTGGGTGTGTGTTGATATGTTCGCACACCACAGTGCGTACGTAAGAGTACATGCAGGAGTCAAAAAGAGTTGCAAACGACTGGAACAGTTCGCTACTGTTTATTACGTTGCAACACAGACACGATGACATAAATGACACACATTCGACAGCAAAACACGAATCATATAATATAATACTGCATTGAATATATATAATACGGCCTGTCCACATCCTGGCCTAAACAGTACTTCAATACTCAATAAAGCCTGCACCACACGGCAGCTATAATAATGTTCATATGGCCTAAACAGTACTTCAATACTCAATAAAGCCTGCATCACACGGCAGCTCTAATAATCTTCATATGGCCTAAACAATACTCCAATACTCACTAAAGCCTGCATCACACGGCAGCTATAATAATCTTCATATGGCCTAAACAAATCTTCAATACTCAATAAAGCCTGCACCACACGGCAGCTATAATAATCTTCATATGGCCTAAACAGTACTTCATTACTCCATAAAGCCTGCAACACACGGCAGCTATAATAATCTTCATATGGCCTAAACAGTACTTCATTACTCCATAAAGCCTGCAACACACGGCAGCTATAATAATCTTCATATGGCCTAAACAGTACTGCATTACTCAATAAAGCCTGCAACACACGGCAGCTATAATAATCTTCATATGGCCTAAACAGTCTTCACTGCAGTTTATCAAATAGGCTGTACACACAGCGAAATATATAAGTCGACATTTTCTCAAATCCTACGTAGGCATACATTATCCAAAAACACTGGGACTCGACCTACACGGTCCACGCCCAAAACACAACTCTCCAAATCACACACTAGTCCCACCAAAAAAACCCGTCACGAGATTCGGTTGTCTTGAACACCGTTCTCGATAACACATGCAGACTAGCGAGCTATTCACATAACTCAAAACAGTACAGAATAAATACATTAAACAGCGTTCACACGCTTATCTGTACTCTGTCACCCGAAAAATAGGAAAAGATAATTCTATCCTAAAGTCAAACAAGTATCCGCTTAATCAAGCGTTGCAACTCGAAATTTAATATGTCTAAAAAACCATTCTAAAGATTACTTCCCCTTCCATAAGTTCCACTTGCAACAGTTACCACCCGCTCCGGGAAAAAAAATGATTCTATCATTTTTTTTTGAAAAAATTAACTCCCAAAAACGAAAAATTTAGAAGACAATTAAGCTCTAATGTATGCCTACAAAAATATCTTATTTTAAATCAAATTATATCTACAACAAATATCAGCATTAAAGTGTAAAGTAGCAATTAAAGCATACAGCATAATCAGCTAAGTATAAAAAGTAATTAGTTAAATATACAAATATGATCAGTTTCGGTTCCAAAATTAAGTTACGTATATTTAGTACAAACCAAACCGAAAACAACCAATCGAAAGAGAAAACACAAGATCAATCAAAAGAAGAATGATCTGTAAAAAAAAAGAAAGTAAGAACTCAACAATACCATATACTCATAATTAAGTTGGACAATTACATGTAAAATAAATACAACTATCATAAGTAGATATGTTATATCAAGTCATATAACCACTCCAACAATACAAAGAATAGAGGTATAAGTGTTGAAAGAAGACAAAGTATACAAATAGAATCAAGTAAAACGAAGATGAGGTACGAAAGTATAAACAAGATATGAAATCCATACCGAAAAGACAACAGAAAAGAAGGAATGAAATGAAGAATAGTTACCAAAGACAGATAGAAAGCAAAGGCACGAACGCAAAAAAAGTCAATAACAGTATATACTAATAACTGTTTTGATCAGATAACCTATTCAAAAAAAAAATATATAAACATGATCGAAAGGCACAACACAAAATATCAAAGTATATCTATACTAATACCATCAAAAAAATAATTTATAACTAAACAAAAGCTAATAAGTAATTTAACTAAGTTATAAGAGTTATACAAAACTAACATAAATAAATTATAGGCATCGAACAAACAAGTAATAGCATTACTATAACTAATACGACCAACGCACAATCAAGCGCTAAAAATAAAAAATACATCATAATAAAAAACAACTTTTTACAAGAACTAATCAAACTACATATCAATGATATCACGAAGTCAAATGCTGGGCACACACAACAAAAAAATTACAATGCCAAAAAAAAAAAAAATCATTTTTTTCAACAGTACCGTACAAACATATTTTTTTTTCTCGATAAGTTACATAAAAACAGTATTTAATTTTTAAGTAATTCAGTAATACTTTAAGTAAAGCCTAATAATGAAATCAATATTTTAACAAAATGAGTGAAATATAAAACAAAAATCCTATCTCGAAGGAACCTTTAAATCAACACATGTAAATTTAATTTATCCTTTAAGTTCTTTCTGCTGACAATTACGTTCAGCTCCGTACAATGCTATTTAGCTATAACTTTATCTCTTATTCAAATCGATAAGATATACATCTATAAATAAATCTACAATCTGTTGCTAATATGAAATATAAAAAAGGTTCTATAAAAATATCTACAAAAAATAAGTTTTTTTTTTTTTTTTTAAATAATCTGCTAGGAAAATAATCTGCATGTCTGACTGGCAAGAAAATCAAGTTCTGGAAAAATCGAAGTTTCACAAAAAGTTAACAAATCCAAATACAAGATCATGTATGATACATGCAAGCTATTTTCAAAATTACATTTCACAACATACCAGATAATACACATCTTCTCTGTATGTTCTATATATTAATTAATCATGACATCAAAACATGAGAAAAATATAAATTAAGTGAATAACGAACACTCAGGACTATCTAAAAGTAACCACTACATCAACACAATAAATGAGTTTGTGCAATCTCATCATGTACAAAACTATCCTAAACAACACAGTTGCAAAAATTCTAAGTTGAACAGAGTAGTATAAAGGATAATAATTACATACTACACATTATCAACACAATAATATATATAAATAGCATAAAAATGTATTAATACATCATCAAAATACAGACATATAAATAACAATAAAAAAAATTATGGCAATCAAATGATGCATAGAAATAATCATTACAACAAAATTATATGTTATTTCAAAACAACAACATGTCATGTACTAATATAGAATACAAAAATATTTACTATCTTCACATAAAAAAAAAAAAAAATCAGACGCGAAGTCTCCCACTCTCTTGTAAACATGCTTGACCTTCAGAAAGTAACCATCGGTTGCTATTTAGACGCTGACAGGTTTCGGTTGACTACTCGAGCGGAAAGTTGACTCACATTTCTGACCGTCAATATGTCACAGAAGCCTTGACCCTTATCGCAACGTAGCTTCTGTCAACAAATACAAATGAAAATTTCCATTTTACTCAATAGTGAAATTTAATGAAAAAAAAAAACGTAGAAATCACATTTACAATTACCCAGTACCGGCTTGTGTAAAAACCCGGTCTCTTCACGATGTCACTAGCTCTCTCTATCACATGTAGATATCATAGAATTCTTGGGGACAACATGACCGACCTTGAATGTCGCCGCTGTCTTACGCTGAAACAAAGTCTCACATTCACAACAACAAGTAGAGCAATCAATAGTATTCAAGCATCCACTGTTATTTTTACTCTGTTTACTTTGATTATAAATGACTCTGGGCTCATGTTGAACAAAATTAGCACAATTGCGCTTATTATTTGTTCTACGATCACAATACTTATTATTACCGTTGTCTTGTTTACAAAAAATGACTTTAGTCTTTTGTTTAGGAACATTACTCTGGTGATATAAAGCAACATTTGAAAAGCTATTATCTCTATCATACTTTCCAACATTCTTACAATCAAAACTTTGAGATTTGTTAAATTGTCTACAGTATCTACGAGAGGGAAAATTATTATTTTCTGATCTCCCTTGGTACTGTTTACTCTTGGGGTTATCTCTCTTTCTAGAACTGTTTTTCTTTTCCCTTATGGGAATATATTTACCAATAGTTTCAAACTGACTGTGCTGAGTTTGACAACTGCCAGAAACAATAGTATCTCTATTGTTCCGCATATGGGTTTCATCTTTGGAACAAGTAGTAATAGTCTCAACACCCGCTATTAATTTCTGAGTATTTCCAGTAGTAGACAAATATTTGCTCTTATGAGTCTTGACCTGAAATATATCACCTTTCTTTTCCTGACCAACGGAACTGCCTGTTACACTAGAATCTTTGTTGGTCTGACGCCAAGAATTATCACTGGAACTATCAGTAATATTAGAACTTTTAAAGTTGTATTTACCACGATAAGATCTGTCTTTACCATGAATGACATCTCTCTGAGCAAAAAGTATATGGGGCTGACTTTTCGCAACTTTCTGTCTATCATTGTGAACATTGACAGAAGAGCACCTTTTGTTTTTCAAAACCATATCTATTAAGCCAAATATTCTTTCCCTTGCTTCCGCAATTTCAATATCTTTAAGTGAAATCGTTTCACTTAACCTTTTATTTAACTCCTTAACAGCCAAAACTTTGTCGCTTTCTTCTGCTAGCAAATTTTCAATTTTAGCGACCTTCTCTTTCTCAGCCGTCAACTCCACTAAGTCTCTTTCTCGTACTGTTCTTTATTTGCCCTCAACTGAGTCAACTCTATCTGAAGTGTTTCAGTCTGGACATCATCATTGTTTTTCATAATCTCATTACTCTTCTTGGGGGGTACAATATTCATCTCCCCAATTTGATCACTGAGCATCGCATTATCATTCATCACCTCATGAAGCATTTCTATGTAAGTCTTCTCACAGACATTTCTCTCAACCTTCAATTTCTCATACATCTCTTTCTGTTCTTGAAGTTCCCGCATGAGATTACCTATCTGAGTTTCCAAGTCTTGGACTTTGCTTAAAGTTGAATTTAATGTAGCTTGTGCACTAGAAAGTTCTGAGTTTGATTCAAGTATCTCACTTTTAAGCTTATACACAGTTGCCTGTAGTTCGTTCTCTTTAGCAACACCTTCTAGGAAATTCTCTCTTTGCTGTAGAGCACTTTGTTTGTTTACTTTTGCTTGTTTCTCAATTCTCAATTCCCTTTCCTGCTCATCAGATGTATGGTTGTGGATTATTTTGAACATGCTTTGCATTATATGTCCGTGTTCAAGCTCAATATTCTGTTGCAAAAACACACGAAGGTGCCGTAGCAAATTCACCAAATCCTTAGCCATTATTGAATTACACAGAAGCTTAAAGTTATGTTCAGCAAATAACTCTAGAGATGCCGATACATTAACCAAAAAATCGTCCATGATCCATACTCCAAGTCGTGCACCTCTCAATCCCTTACCATCTCTACCTACCACCAATGCAGACTCCAACATAGGCCTTATATCTGTAGGGCACATATCACGATCCATGGTGATTCACTTACTTAATCAACTATATATAGTAATCACTTATAGTTATGACAAATTACTGTCGCAAAAGGTTTGACAATTACCCTTCCAGCTCACAAAGTTAACTATTTGTCAAGAAATGAGCTTATTCATCAATTCTGTATCACCAATTCCTTTTTATAGCACCTTTATCAAGTCACATCATTATCAGGAAAATCGACATATGTCAACAGCCATTAACACCTATGCATCAAATCTTAATCATATGTCAAATTAGACATAAACAACAATAATAACAAAATGAGCAATTAGGGAGGCCTAGCGACATATATGAAGTGACACAATTTACACAAGACACAATCACTTATCTTGTCAATGATCCCGCTTCTTTTCCGCCACGATACTGGATATCACATAGACTGCTAAAACCTCCACTGCGGGAAAGCACTGGAACTTGATTCGCTTGTCTTCAGGTAATTTCGTCAATATGATATGTGCTTAACAATGCACACGTTGACAGGAACCATAATACAGCACACACTGCCCCTCTTGACTCTTCTGTAGTCTGAAATGTACACGGCAACTCCGTGTATCATAACATCTTGAACTTGTGATGGTGATAACTGGCACAGGTAACTCGAATATTGCAGAAATCTGTGACAACCCGTACAAATGCTGGTACAAATACTGTCCAAGTCTAATTGAACTTCCTTGACCACTGCAGACGTTGTTGTAGTCTATAGGCACGAAATAGGACGTCAATTGCTACTGGTGTAAAGTTGCATACTACCAAATAAAGCGTGCGTTGTTTCTCAAATGCGCCACCCACGCAGATAATATTTAGGTCACAGTTCTGAAGTACACCAGATTCAAGCCACGCCTACATAAGGCTAATTATAACACAGTCAAGTGTTCTACACTCTTGTCACGTGAAAGTCATATGTATTATTTCCAACTTGTAGTGACTGATCCTCTAGATATGTTATGGTCTGGTGGACAAAATTTGCTTCATATTATCCTCTTGCTTCAAGTACATATCACTGTAGAGGTAACAATTTCTTAATCGTATACGCCACCCAGGCACATCTTAAATCATATCCAATGATACAAAACTACGCCACTTAGGCTATCGACGCGAATAGTCGTAGATGTCAGATCCTGTTAACTGAAAACCACCAACTGATACCGACTAGATTTATTGGTTTCTCACTGAATGTAATTAAACGTTAATGTTATTATGTCTTTGAAACCACCGCTGATAACGGCGCTAAGTCTAAATGTTATATAATCTGTTTACACCCACTGTTGCGAGTGTAGTGGTTTGGTCTATATCATCGCCACGCAGGCTAATTTAATATATGTGTGCTGCTGTCCTGTCACTGTGTCTGGAATGTTGACCTGGGTGTGTGTTGATATGTTCGCACACCACAGTGCGTACGTAAGAGTACATGCAGGAGTCAAAAAGGGTTGCAAACGACTGGAACAGTTCGCTACTGTTTATTACGTTGCAACACAGACACGATGACATAAATGACACACATTCGACAGCAAAAACACTAATCATATAATATAATACTGCATTGAATATATATATATATAATACGGCCTGTCCACATCCTGGCCTAAACAGTACTTCAATACTCAATAAAGCCTGCACCACACGGCAGCTATAATAATGTTCATATGGCCTAAACAGTACTTCAATACTCCATAAAGCCTGCAACACACGGCAGCTACACTAAAGCCTGCATCACACGGCAGCTCTAATAACCTTCATATGGCCTAAACAATACTCCTGCATCACACGGCAGCTATAATAATCTTCATATGGCCTAAACAAATCTTCAATACTCAATAAAGCCTGCACCACACGGCAGCTATAATAATCTTCATATGGCCTAAACAGTACTTCATTACTCCATAAAGCCTGCAACACACGGCAGCTATAATAATCTTCATATGGCCTAAACAGTACTTCATTACTCCATAAAGCCTGCAACACACGGCAGCTATAATAATCTTCATATGGCCTAAACAGTACTGCATTACTCAATAAAGCCTGCAACACACGCAGCTATAATAATCTTCATATGGCCTAAACAGTCTTCACTGCAGTTTATCAAATAGGCTGTACACACAGCGAAATATATAAGTCGACATTTTCTCAAATCCTACGTAGGCATACATTATCCAAAAACACTGGGACTCGACCTACACGGTCCACGCCCAAAACACAACTCTCCAAATCACACACTAGTCCCACCAAAAAACCCGTCACGAGATTCGGTTGTCTTGAACACCGTTCTCGATAACACATGCAGACTAGCGAGCTATTCACATAACTCAAAACAGTACAGAATAAATACATTAAACAGCGTTCACACGCTTATCTGTACTCTGTCACCCGAAAAATAGGAAAAGATAATTCTATCCTAAAGTCAAACAAGTATCCGCTTAATCAAGCGTTGCAACTCGAAATTTAATATGTCTAAAAAACCATTCTAAAGATTACTTCCCCTTCCATAAGTTCCACTTGCAACACCTATTGGATATAATTCCTAGTCTATCTCCTTTGTTGAGTTATATTTATTTAATATTATTCCAACCGGGCGTTCTCCGGTAATTAATAATTTAATTTTCAGTAAATGCATACTTTTAAAGTCCGCCATACATTCCTATATAGCTATTTCCTCATTCTTTAGTAATATTGTCTGGCTTCAACCGTAATTCACATTTCCGCTGTCTACAAACTTCAAAGAAAGACCCGCCGAGCCGACCTTGCACTGTGTGTGTGGGTGTCGCGTGGGCGTGTGTCGCGATACAACCAAGCAAGTGTTTACCAAATCTCGCTACAGTCTCCCACTGAGATTGGGATAACTTGTGTTGCTATTTCAGATATATTGACAGCACATTTGTAGACAGGATGTCTACATTAGATTACTTTATCGCGCAAGAGATAGCCCTTGGAAAAACTGAGGAGAAATTGGAGGATTTTGCGCTTGCTCAATATGCCAAAGCACAAAAGGCTGAAGAGAAAAAGATTCAAGCACAGCTAGACATAGAATTTGAAGAGAAAAAGATTCAAGCGCAGCTAAACAGAGAAGCTGAAGAAAGGAAGATTCAGCAAGACAGAGAATTTGAAGAGAAAAAGATTCAAGCGCAGCTAGACAGAGAATTTGAAGAGAAAAAGCATCAAAGAGAACTTGAAGATAAAAAGCATCAAAGAGAACTTGAAGAGAAAAAGCATCAAAGAGAACATGAAGAAAGACTCTTGGCTTTGGAAGTAGAGAAGTTGAAAGTGAATAATATAGGGAGTTCTCAAGCGACTTCTTCGAGCACAAAAATTCATGATTATAAATTCAAACTTCCTCATTTTAATCCTACAAAAGATGACATAACGTTCTATCTAGATAGACTAGAACTTAATTGTGTAACATATAAAGTAGATAAGGCACAATATGTTAGACAACTGTTGAATTCACTTACAGGTGAACCATTAAATATTATAATGGCAATAGAAGAACATGATAGGACTAACTATGAATTTCAGAGCAGCCTTATTGAAAAGATATCAGCTTAAAGAAGATGATTACCGTCTTCGTTTTAAGACTATGTTACCAGAATCTGGTGTAGAGTTCTCGGACTTTATAGGAAAGATACGCCTTACTTTCACTAGATGGATAGAGTTGTCTAAGACTGAACATACTTATGAGGCACTTATGGACTTGTTGCTTAGAGACAAAGTAATGTCATCTGTTAATGAGTCTTTTCTTGCCTTTATACACGAACGTAAACCTAAAGACATAAAAGAAATGGAACAATATCGTTGCCAATATGTCACTGCTCATCCACAACAAACAATTAGCAATAGCAAGATTAAAGAAGGTTTACCCGTGGCTTCTGCGACTCCATACAATTCTAATATCGGAAGTAAAGTTAAAGTGACTCAGCGCAACTTCGATAAGAAAAGTAAGCGTAACTTTGGACAGGATCAAAGTGATTCATGCCAAAGAGGCTCGTCTTCTAGGAATTGGAGGCAATCTGATAGCCCTCATAATTATGGTTCCAACAAATTTGGTAACTTTAAAAGGGGTAGCCACAATAAAAACTATCCTCGCCATAATTCTTTAGGAAGACAGCAGTATCGGTCTGATAGATATTTTCATCAAGGTGTAAATCACAATCACAATTGTGAAAACTGCGGTTCAAACCAAAATAATAATAGCAATAGGGGTAATTACCATAATTCCAAAGGAAATAGTAATCGAGGTAGATGGCAGCATAATAATAATAGATCATGTCATCATACTAACTGTGCTGAACAAAAGTCACAAGGAGTTAGTAATGAACAAAACAATAGTAAACCTAGCGCTAGTGCTAGTTCTTGTTCTGCCTTTGATTTTGGGAGAGCATCTCAATGCCCTCAGTGCACCACTTTATTTGAACCTACTACTATATCCACCTTGAGTTGCAGTCATCCTCTGCCCGCTCTTCCTGCCGCAGCGGCTCATGACGGGAGAGGATCTCTTATTCTACATAGGGGTCTAATGAATAATGATCCAGTCTCAGTCCTCTTTGATTCTGGATGTACCACTATTGGGGTTAGACAATCTCTAGTAGATCCTTCATGTGCCACTGGGAGAGTGATCAAATGTTTAACATTTGGTGGCACAGTGGAAAAATACTCTACCGCTATCATCCGTATAGCTACTCCCTTCTTTACGGGAGAGGTCCAAGCGTGTCTGCTTCCAAATTCTATTGCGGATCTTATCGTCGGGTGTATACACGGCATTAAAGAGTGTACCCCGCAGCAGATTATTGCTTGGGAAGAACATAACTTAGAAGCTGCTAATGCAGTTGGTACGAGAGCTCAGGCTCAGAATATGCCTCAGACTACATCGATCGAAGGTGTTGAGGTACGTGATTAAGATGATCATGATGTCATTTCACGTGACTCTTTTATCAAAAGTCAACAGGAAGACATTTCGTTAAAAAAATTCTTCGTTCTGGCAAAAAAAGGTGACCCAAATAAGAACACAGATCACAAATCTTGGATCACTATGAAGAATGGCGTACTGGTGCGTATGGTACAACACTCTGACATGTCTATACATTCACAAATTCTAGTTCCAAAAGACATGAGAGTTAGAATACTGCAACATGCTCACGACTCCAAATGCGCTGGTCATTTGGGATTTTCACGTACGAAGTCGAGAGTTCTTCCGGCTTTCTTTTGGCCATTCACCAACAGAGACATACGTCTTTATTGCCGCTCGTGTAGAGTTTGTCAAGAAGTAAAATCGAAAGGTCCTCGCCATGCAGCACCTATTCAGGCTTTGGACATTCCTATCCGTCCATTTCAGAAAATGGCGATAGATATCATTGGTCCTTTCAAAATAAAATCAGCCAGAGGACATCAATTTATTCTTACATGTGTGGACATGTGTACTCGATGGCCAGAGGCCATACCTCTGAAAAGCATTTCGACTGCCGATATTGCAGACGCTCTTTGGCTGATATTTTCGCGGTTGGGATTCCCTAGGGAAATCTTGTCAGACCATGGCACCCAACTGATATCTGAGACAATGTCGCAAGTGATGTCTACTCTTAATATCAAGAGATCACTGAGTAGTATTTATCATCCTATGTCTAATGGACTAGTCGAACGTCTCAATAGAACTCTCAAAAAGTTACTTGGGAAAATAACTGAGGATCATCCTCAGGATTGGGACAGAGTGTTACCCGCTGCTCTCTTTGCTTATAGAGAGGTTCCTAATGAACATACCGGGTTTTCTCCTTTCGATCTCGTCTTTGGCGCGCGTCCACGCGGCCCAATGTCCTTGCTTCACGATCTGATAGCTGCCGATGATATTAGTGATGACACACAATCTTCTTATGAGTATGTCATTGCTCTCAGGCAGAAAATCATTGAAGCGTGCAAATTAGCAACTTCCGCATCTGAATTTGCTAAAGCAAAGGCAAGACAGTTTGCAAATAAAAATAGATGCCTACGTCAACTTTGTCTTGGAGACAAAGCATTTGTGTTACTTCCTTCCAGGGAAAATAGACTTCTTATTGATTGGAAAGGTCCTTTTGACATTGTATCTAAAATTTCTGATGTCGACTATGTCGTCGATATTGACGGAAAGCATAAAACGTTTCACATAAATATGCTTACGGAATTTTATGAACGTCCACAGTACTTACAACCTGTCTTTCAAGCGACGGACGACGCTACAGTCGCTCGTGGCCATTACTCATCGCTGTCTGTAATACAGGATGAGGAATCTACTTTCTCTGATGTTAATCTTCCTCTTCCGATGATTCCACTTCATTCTACGGAATCAGGGAAGGATGTTGCAATTTCACCTAATTTATCAACTAGGGAACAGTCACAAATCTCTTCCATGTTACAAGCATTTCAGGATGTTCTCACGGACATTCCTGGACACACTACAGTCATTGAACATGACATTGTATTGACTGACCATACTCCTATCAGGGTCAGACCTTACCCTATTTCTATCCACTTCCAAACTCAAGTCGAGAAAGAGTTGGATGAAATGATAAAGTTAGGAATAATTGAACCATCCAGTTCGGCATACTCGTCGTCTATGGTTATTGTCCGAAAGAAAGACAATAACATATGCATTTGCGTCGATTACCGTAAACTAAATCAAGTAACGAAGTTCGATGCAGAACCTATGCCTCTGTTGGATGAGTTACTTACTAGACTTGCCAATTCTCGTTTCTTTACAAAGCTGGACTTGTCTAAAGGATACTGGCAAGTTCCTTTAACCGAACGAGCCAAACCTTTCACTGCTTTCTCCACACCTAGGGATTTGTTCCAATGGAACTTTATGCCTTTTGGCTTTATGAATGCCCCAGCTACATTCGTACACATGATGCGTCGAATACTGGCATATCGGTCTGATGTGATTGCATACTTGGACGATATATGTCTTTTTAGCGATTCTTGGGAAGATCACTATCTGGGATTAGATGAACTGTTGTCTACTCTACGTGAGCTTAATTTGACAGCTAAACCCTCTAAAGGTTATGTTGGGTTTAGCGAGATTTCTTTTCTTGGTCATCGTGTTGGTCATGGTCTCTTGAAGACAGAAGACCACAACACGTCTAAGATACTGAACATCACTATTCCTAAGACTAAAAAACAGATCCGTAGTCTCTAGGGCCTAATACAGTTCTACGGAAGATTCATTCCGAATTTTTCCTCTATTACGGCACCACTCTCAACCCTATTGAAGAAAGGGTCTCCTAATATGGTGCGTTGGTCCCAAGAATGCCAAACTTCATTGGATCAGATTAAATCATTATTTTCGTCTCCTCCTATTTTAAGACTACCTACAGCCGATAGGACGTTTGTCCTTCGTAGTGACGCCACAGCAATAGGGATCGGGGCGGCACTGATGCAAGAGTATTCTGAGACTCTGCATCCTGTAATGTATGTCTCGAGAAAACTGAATGCGGCAGAAATGAATTATTCTGTTCTAGACCGAGAATTGCTAGCTATGGTCTGGGCAATTCTTAAACTCCAAAGATTCCTCCTCGGCGCGCATTTTGTAGTAGAAACCGACCAAAAAGCTCTCGAAGCTATGCAGAATAAGGATATGAAGAGTTCGAGATCCACTCGATATGCTATTGCTCTTCAACCTTTTCATTTCACGGTACGAGCTATCCGTGGTTCGGATAATGTGATGGCAGACATATTGTCTCGATGCCCACATGAAGCTACTTAGCTCTTTTGTCTAGATCCACTGTTACATATCTAAAGTTATGATCTATTCTTACAATAACATAGTTCTATAACACTTGTTGTCACTTTGTTTAAACTTATGGTTATGTATTGATTTCTTGCTTTCTCTGTTACCGTCTTCGATAAAACAGAGGAAGGCTTTGTATCATATGAAATAAAGGTCGAAAAAAGTAATGCGGCCACATTTATAGTTTAGATATATATCTTAAGTGACTATGGTACATTATAATATTCTAAGAAGCGTACTATTTGTATTGTTCTCAGCAAACCGGTGTGATATGTTGGAACGGTGTATAACTACGATGACTTCTATAGACGTCCTGATGTTCCTTGAGGATTTTGCTTACAAGACATCGCCGGAATAGAGCATCGTCTTGGTCTTCTGACGTCATCAGATATTAGTTCTATACACATGTATAATCATATGTTTGTAAAAAGAATTTAGAAATGTTGTTAATGATTGACCATTTGAATTTATGGTTTTATACGCATTATACGTCGTGAGATTTCGATGTTGGTGTAATCTCGTTATGGAAATTGTCATTCACCATTTATTCACATTAATATGAATTTTTGTTGTAACATTACCTGCACTTTAGAGTTTTTTGGTAACACCTCCCACGATATATTTACTTTGAGAAAATAGTTTCTCCTATCTAGTGAGATTTTTTCTTCTCACCAGACGCACTACTGTGCGTCGATTGGATCTGTCATTATGATGTTATATTTTTTGGTGATCCTTTCATCGGCGCATTACTCATGCGTTATGAGCTTAATGCACCTGGCTCATAGATGTATTTAAAAAAAAAAGTGCCATTTTTTCCCCCCGGGAGGTGTGGTAATGTTGCCGTCATTTTGGACGGTGGGAAAAACGCCAACCTAATGTATGTTTGTTTTAATGTGATCAAAGAGAGATAAATGTTTATTATCTTTCTGTGACAGGTTTGACTGGTGATTATCTTCTCCTGTCTTATGTTGTCCTGTCTCAGGCAATGTCTTATAGTTGAGGAGTCTTAAGTCTATTTATAGGATCATATACGGAGTATCTTTATCACCCGTTTAGGCGGAAACGCCTGGTCTTGGTTTGCCTCGATCTGGTCCATGCTCTTTGGGCATGCGCGGGTCTTGGCGGCAAAAGCCGGGAGACTGATTGAGAGAGAGTGTACCTGAGGCTTAGAACGGATGTACCGATCCGTAGATTTCTCTCTGCCAAGTTTTCGATAGGGATTGGAAATTCTGGGAATGACAGTTTTGTAATTCTTCCGTCCCTGAGTGTTTCTTTATGCCAGTATTGGCTGTGTTGTGTTACCTTAGAGTGTAAGGATTCTTTGAGAAGGTAACTGAAACATTATTCGATCTTTTCGTCTCGTTTAGATCTTACAGGTACATTTATCGCTGATGGCGACATAGTGAGCGAAGCTCACAAGGAGTTATTATACTGTACTCCAGTATGGCTTCATATTTGAAAGACTAGGTCTAAGTTGACCTGTTACATACATACGCCTAAGAATTATCTTTATGGATCCGCAATGCAGGCGGAATATGGTTTGGCAAAAAATATATTTAATCTCAGAATTTTGTGTAAACTGAGAGTGACCTGATTATCGAGGCCCGCGACCTGCGGCCTGATTTCGTTGTCATCATATTGGTCCGTGTTTACGGCCAATCTTCTTCACCAGAACGAAGTATCTGGCATGTGAGGCCAGTCTGAAGTCTTTTGCTAATTGTAGGACAATGGCATTGACTTTGTTTAAATAATTGATATCGCCCGTACTAAGCAAGATATTTGCTAGGGCTTACCTGACGGGGCTCAGTCAGGGATTAGAGCTATTGCATAAACAGTAAACATTGATCAAGACATTGTTACATGTCTGGGATCTGTGATGCCTGAAGCTGACCTTTGTAACTACACACATTATGTACTCGATCTTATACTATTGACTGTTTCGTCCATCCTCATCGTATTATCGTACGTCATGAATAAATATTGTAAACGTCAGCAGCATTCCCTACTTCACTGACTTCTACTTGTGGTTGTGTGAGTTAATGTAAAGACGTCCAAGAGCCTATACGGCCTTCGTGTTATCAGCATTGTTAATTACTCACTTACACAATCAACCACATTGTAATACAAGTACTACACGTCTGAATCTACAGGAATACTGACATTATATATGTGTCTACTATACCCTGGCGGCACCTCACGCTAGTGACCTAATTCCTCGCTACTACTTGGTACCGTCCAGGACAACACGACACGCTCAACGTACTAACATTCATAACACATCAAAACAGTACGTTACATCTGGGCATTTACACTGAACAACCTTTTACATCTCCAGTCAAACAGACTTTTACACCACCAAACACAATATGAGCATGACATAAGCTCCCCAGGTACTGGTAGTCGTAAAAAATAACAACGACTGTCAATACCTGGTCTAACAAGTACCCTACATAAAACATATATAGTTATAAACAATCATTTGTACCTGCTATAAATCTACATTATATTTGATTCTAGTGCAGATTGCCTTTATGGCACCAATATACGTACATTGCAAAGCATAACATAGTACAGCATAAACATGCATTGCAACGCATCACATGATCTTTACAAATGTACAAAACCCACATATTCATATCAGAATAGTACTGGGGACGTGTGTCAGACTCTAAGGATCGGTTCGCGTCAACCGAAACACCTTACTGAACACGAACCCGAAAGCTAACCCTACTATTGCTGGACTATCAGCAGGTGTTTGTGAAGCAACGACAAGTGCTTCCACCTTACTGCATCACACGCACCCCACCTATTCGCAAAAGTCACCCGTGCCATTTAGGTATTGTCGCGCAACGACAATACCTCCACAAATCTAACCGGCGCGACCTCATCAAACACTCATCTGAGTGTGCGCCAACTAGCACTCAGGGGAACGTTACGCACCCAAACTGTGCGATCACCAGCTATCGGACCCCCGTATAACTTCCTACGTCTCCCAATCATGTCATTTGGTATTTGCCGCGAACCGTGTCTACGATGTACCTTCTGGTCATTCCCCTTGGGAGATTGGTGATCCTGAGCTTCTGCTCCAGCCACACCCCTGGCATTATGCTCTCCCTGTACATTGCCGACGATTAAATCGGCAATTGGATCCTCGAGAACGAACGCGTTCCCTCTCCCCGATAGGAACGGGGTGTCCACATTGATACATGCCTGGGGGTAAGACTCCACTTTGCCTCCAAACGTGGTGCATTTCACAGTTTTGCCCGTAAGGCAGGACTCGTCGATGCACGACCGACGCACCCCAATTGTGGTACATCCAGTGTCCCTCAACACGGAGACTGGTTTCATCACCATACGTTTGTGGAGATCCACCTTGCCAGTCTCATGGACTGCCGACAGACATGGTGTCGCATGCCCACAGTGTAGCACTATCCTCTCGTTCGCCTGGAACAGAGGACGACACCCCGCACAGTCCTCGCTGTTTACTGTGTCTAACACAAACGCGGAATTTGCGTGTTCAATCGGGGTGGGACACCTGTCAGCGCAATGATTATTTCCACCACAATTGGTACACAAGCGCTCCCTCTTCGACTCATCGCGTGAACTCTTGCTAGAACCTTTAGATGACGACGACCGCGCATCAGAGTCTGAAGATCGACTCTCCGAGGAGCCACTCCTCTGCTTGTGATGTTTGGTTTTATACCAAAACCGGTCTTCGTCCCGAGAGTCCTCGAAGTGTACCTGCTTACGCGTCTGGCGCTTTCCTGCGTCGTTATTACTTATTATTTGTTGGTTCTGCCAGTTCGAGCGGCCATTCCGATGGGAACGGAAATTCCCATGATAGGGCCTAGAGGAACTCTCGTGCTTCTGCTCTTGGCACCTGTCGTCCTCGCCTTACCGATTTTGCCATGGACTGTGCTGAATTTTGCTGATGCCTGCAATCAAGGCGTCTGGCAGACCTGAATGAGTTTGCCCGGGTGGGTAAGGACATAATAATGCCCCAGTTGGGCCATGGACTCGATGTCTTTTGCCTGGCACTCTTGGAAGAACGCCACCAACTCAGTCGAGCATGACGACAAAAAACTTTGTCTCGTAGCATCAAGTCTAGCAAGCCATCATAGTCCTTAGTGATTCCTTCCATCTCGATCCATTTGTTTAACAGAAATTTGATCTTCGAGATGAAGTCCTCGAAGTCTTGGTCTTCGCTTGGCATCACGTTTCTGAAACGCGTCCGGTACCCGTCAGCAGTCAGACGGAACTCAGCAGTCAGACGGAACTTCCGGAGCATCCTTTCCTTTACTTTGTCGTAATCGGCCCTTTCCTTCTAGAGGGAGCCTAAAGAAAGTCTCCTTCGCAGGCCCCACTAGCAATGTAGATAACAGAGAAGGCCATTGATCTCTGGCAGCCTTCCAGGCCACGCATGCAACCTTGAATCTCTCAAGGAAAAAATCTAAACTGTCGATTTTATCATTAAAATTCGGCAGACGCAGCCTAAACGGACGATGGGACCCCCAGGAGTCGAGCTCTGACCATTCGCTCCCACTTCCAGTCTCTTTAGTTGTATTTCCTTATCCATCTTCATTTTCTCTAATTCTAACTCTCTATCCATCTTCCTTTCCTCCAATTCTCTCTTTTCTTGTAATTCTCGTTCTAACTTCTTTTCTTCAAATTCTCTACCTTCTCTCAACTTCTTTTCTTGCAATTCGAATTCTCTGTCTTCTCTTATCTTCTTTTCTTGCAATTCTCGCTCTATCAAATTCTCTATCGTCTCTCAACTTCTTTTCTTGCAATCCGAATTCTTTTCTTTTGAGCTCTAGCTCTTCAGCTCGAGCATATCTTAAGGCATTCTGTTTCTCAATCTTTTCCTTCTCTAAAGCTTTTTGATTTTCAACTGAATAAAATTTGGCTTCCGCAAAATCCATCAGTTCTTTCTGGGTGTACCCACATTCCTAGCCCATCTGAATGAAAGCCTGTAGGTCCATGGTGTACACTCAGAATACTCCCTATTATCTCTTGCTCTAGAATTTTACTATGCAACTACTCAACCGTATGTGCTGTAAACACTTCACTTATATCGCCTGATAACTCTCTGCTTACAAAGTATGCAGTAATGATAGTAAATGTCAATATCACTTCTCACATTTACAAATATCTATGCATGTAAGTATATAACACCATACCTCTCACTGTATACACATACTCCACTTTACCTCTTACTGTATACTTATCGTCTTTCTTTGCCACTTGGCTACTGTCTCATTACTCTGTAGATTTGGTCCTTCCGACCACTTAGTCTCTGTGATACACTCAAAGACCCTTTAGTCGACAGATGTATAGCATCAGCAGATAATACCTCTTGTTGCAATGACACCACTATACCACCTTAACAATAAATCAGCTTATTACTCCCTAGTTTGTTACTGGCACCCACACTGGTGCTATACTCAGATAATAATTCAATTATTACTGATCTGTCTTACATAAGTGTTTACACTGGCAAAGTGAACACTACACAGATGAAATGACACACATAAAACATTACGAAAACAAAAATCCCAGTCACGAGGAATAAGATGATAGACAAAGTTGAGCAGAGGTAGATTAGTATATACAATGCGTGACTGCAAACGAACAAAAACAAGGGATCCCTGTAAACGTATTTACAAGATAGCAAGATGGAACGAGAGAACACACCACTTAAACACAACAACAGAATTACTGAATGTGCAAGACAATGTAAATACAAACTACACCAATACACCTAACACCAACAGGGCTTGGAATGTTAAGTAGGGCAGTCGCAGAAAAACTGTCTGCCTTACTCCACCACTAAGCATACACTGCCACCCCCTAGAAAGAAGTCAGTCTAATTCCATCTTTTCCCACAAGTAGGAACAGAATGAATTAAACTCGCCACCCGTCCACCCTTGAACTCACAAATATAATATTACACAATAGACTAAACAATAACTACAATTAACAATGAAGTGCTGAGAGCTATCTCCTTCACTAGCCACTATCAGATCACTCCAGTCAAAAGAGACTAAATAACCTATAACCAATAACAACAGAATAACCTATCAATGCTTTACTCTGTAAATATTATCAATGACCCCAAGTAATATGAAATAGAATGAAAGATCCCACCTAACTAACTAACACCATATAAACATCCAGACTAAGTTCTACAAAGAAAGTAGGGAAAAGCACAGAACAAAAGGAAAGAAAAACAACAACAAACCACTAAGCAAGTTTCACGAAGCAGATAAAGAAACAGAACTATCCTCCTACTCTAAAAGATCAGACTGTACGATAAATAGTATCAGGTGGATAGACAGAAAAGAAAATTTAGAATTTAGAGGAAAAACAAAAAAACATCAATATTGCACATCGTACAAAAATTTACAAACAAATACTTAACTGACGCTCCAGCGATGCTTGATCACTCCTCAGCACCAGTGATGAAAATGAGAACAAAACGAACAGTACTCCACACCGTTGACAAAATCCAGAAGAATGTAATGTTACACAGGGTGCTATCACAGCTCTGTCCATAAAAGAAACACGACTGAATACTCCTGTGAATGTTCAGCTACTCGACCAGCTTACTCATCTATGAGCCCGATAATCAAACTTTTCCCTAAGCCTGGGTGCCAGATAATACAAATATGTCCTTTGGCACACTACTGTCACCACTAACATGGCGAATAACTGTTCTAAACGTTGCTATCACAGCACTGTCCACAATAGGATAATAATACGATTATGTCCAATATCACGACTGAATACTTCCGCGAATGTTCACACGAATGGCCAGCTACACCAGTCTATGTGCCCGATTCTAACGTACTGTCTTTTGGCACTACGATACGTCAGGACAAATATGTCCCCGTACAGAACACTTGTCGTAATTTTTATAGATAGGCCTAATATAGTTATGGTCCCATTCGAGCAGAGGTGATATGGTGAGAGCTATGTGAGAGAAAGGTGTGAGAAATAGTCCTGTTTACGAGGAGAACTGTGTAAGAGAAAATACTGTCTTGGATTGATGTCGTTGAACGAGTTGTGTAAACCCATTACTTTGTTAAATCCCTATGTCGAGAGCCCAGCCAATCAACGCACAGTTGCTGAGCCGGAATAAATTACAAGAAGTTACGCCAGGAAAAAACTTAAGCCCTGTTTTTTTCGGATGTGGGTCGCGGCCATCTTGTTCACACAAGATGGCGGAAGAAAACTGAATAAAATTAGGCTGTACGAGCAAAAGACGAAACTGCAGGCAACCAATCAGCTTGCTCCGCCAGGAACCAACCAAACGCTTTCCTTAACCAGTAGAAGTTACTTTACCTGCCTATATAATCGGGCGAGATTTTATGCTAAAACACGCAACACCAGACACGAAGCCAGAGATACCGACCGACTGAAGAGAGGAGCTGTCAGCTTTGATTTATAGCTTACCTGAGAGCATTGACCTGCAGCCTGCTTCGCTAAGTCGAGTCAAATTCTGGCCTGTTTAAATCTTGGAGGGTAAATATAATTTACTATAAACTGGTAGGAAAATAGGCCTACAGCAGATACACCAGTATATATATATATATATATATATATATATATATATATATATATATATATATATATATATATATATATATATATATATATATATATATATATATATATATATATATGTATATATGTATAAACTCCGCCAATGCCGGTCCCAAGCCCGGATGAAAAAGGAGGAGGGCGGCCTGCATGGAGGCCGTAAGGAGGCAGCCCCTCCACCATGCAAAGGCACAACAGGCCAATCACCTGTTTGCTTTAAATCATGATTACGCGAACTACAAGAGAGAAAACCGGACTGATTCTAAAGGCGACGAACTGGAACGGACTACGGACTACGACTTATGGAACTTGGAACACAAGAAGTATAAATGGGAAGGAAGAGGAGCTGGTGGAAGAGATGAGGAAAGCAAAACTAGAAATCCTGGCTATAACGGAAAACGAAGAAAAAAGGACAAGGAGTCATGGATCTCGATGGCAACACGTTGCTCTACAGTGGTGTACCCATATCTGAAAGAGCTAAAGGGGGCGTGGGTTGCATTGTGGCCCAAAATCAAAAAGATAGTATCAAGGGATGGAACTTTGTCTCGGAGCGCATTATGGTTGTAAAACTAAAAGAAGGAGAAACCATAGTCAACCTGGTCATAGTGTATGGGCCAAATGAGGATGAGAGAGCAGAGGTCAAGGAGGAATTCTTCGAGCTGCTTCAAAGGACAGTGGATGACTGCCTAGATGAAGTTATTATGCTCGGAGATTTTAATGCCAGAGTTGGAAATGACCATGCTAGATGGGGTGGAGTTATCGGAAGATATGGAAGATACTCTCAATGACAATGGAAAGCGACTCCTTAGATTCTGCAGTGAGCAGAATCTGATCATTACAAACACAAAGTTCCCCCATAAGCGCATACATGCATACACTAGATGTGAACCAACCAAGAATGAGAAGTCAGTGATCGACTATGCCATTGTTCGGAGAAGCTCATTCAGATATGTCCGAGATGCAAGAGTCTGGAGGGGGCCAGAGATTGGAAGTGATCACTACCTGCTAACAATCAAACGAACAACTGAAAGAGTTGCTCAGCCTAGGAACTGCCCAACATCACGCAAGAAACCAAGTAAACGAGCAGGAGAAATGAGCATTAGGACCTACAAGCTGAGAGAGCCAGAAATTAAGACCAGATATCAGGGGCTTATTGCTACAGCAGTGAGCAACACAGAAGAACGACCTGATGACTTGGAAACCCTCTGGAATAAATTCAAGGATATCATAAAGACAGCTGCTGCAGAAGCATGCGGTGAAGTCCGACTTGGGAACCAGAGAAAGGGACACCTTGGTGGACAGAGGAAGTCAAAGAGAAAATAAGAGAGAAGAAAATGGCATGGAAACAATACTTAGGAGCTAAAAACACAACAGGACAAATGGAAAAATATAGAGAATATGTGACACTCAGAACAGAAGCAAAGAACAAAGTGCTAGCAGCAAAACAGAAGTCCTGGGAAGAATTTGGAGAAAAGCTAGAAAAAGATGCACAAGAAAACCAGAAATTGTTCTATAAGACCCTAAAGAACATGAGGAAAGAAAAACAATGCCCTCTCAAATTTATAAAGGACAAGCAAGGCAAATTGCTTACTGCCCCGAAGGAAGTAATGGAAAGATGGAAAGAATATTTCTCAGAACTCCTGGATGGTGAGCATGATGATGAAGCATCAGAAATGATAACCACTAGCACAGAAGAGAAAACCAATGATGGTGAAGATGACATAAAGATGGAAGAACTGAGGGCAGCACTAGAGAAAATCAAGATGGGCAAAGCAGCAGGGCATGATGGTATAACACCAGAAATGGTTAAGTACATGGGAGCATCAGGCGACCTATTACTCTTAAAGGTCCTACAGGCAGCATGGTGCAACAAGACCATACCAAAGGATTGGGAGATTGCCATCATAACACCAATTTTCAAAAAGGGTGACAATCGACAATGTGGAAACCATAGAGGCATATCCCTTCTCAGTGTCCCTGGTAAAATCTACTCTAGAATCCTAGAGCAGAGACTCCGACGCCTAGCTGAGCCACAATTGGATGAGGTCCAGTGCGGATTCCGAGCAAACCGAAGTACTCAAGACCTAATCTTCACACTCAGACAGCTGAGTGAAAAGGCCCTTGAGTATAAGAGTGAGATCCATCTTTGTTTCATAGATCTGGAAAAGGCGTTTGACAGGGTCCCCTGGAGCAAACTTTGGGACTGTTTGGCAAGGAAGAATATTCCAGCACCTCTGATTCATGCTATACAGAGCTTCTACAAGTCTTGCAGAAATTATGTGAGGACAGCAAACCATAAGTCAGAAGAGTTCAGGACCACCACTGGTGTAAGACAAGGTGATATCCTATCACCTTACCTCTTCATACTCCTTATGGACGATGTCATCAAGGCATGTAAGGAGAGAACAAGAAAGTATTCAGTGGGGTACTGGAAGATGAGACAGGTCTATATTTCGGAGCTGGCATTTGCTGATGATGTTGCCCTGATTGCTAAATCAGAGGCACATCTCCAATCCAACCTGCAAGTCTGGAAGGAAGAGCTGGAGAAGAGAGGGATGGTCATAAGCAGCTCTAAAACAAAATCCATGGTGATATCACGAGAAGAAAGAAAACATCAGATTAAGTTGGGAGAACAGGTCCTGGAGCAGGTCGACCACTTTAAATATCTCGGAGCTATTATAGACGAAAGGGAGGCATCAAAGAAGAGTTGGCCACTCGAAAAGCAGCGGCTGGGAGACTTTTTCAGGCCATAAATCGTGGATTCCTCAGCAAGAAAGAGGTTGGTAAGAAAACGAAGATGGCTGTATACCTCTCCACCTATGTCCCAGTCTTGACATATGGATGCGAGTCGTGGGCAATGACTACAACCCACAAAAGCCAGATCGAAACCTCAGAAATGAGGTATCTGAGGAAAGTGGTTGAAGTAACAAGAAGAGACATGGTCCGCAACCAGACGATCCGTCAAGGCCTAAAATCCCATCCGCTGCAGACCCAAATAGAACAGTCCCAACTAAGATGGTTGGCCATGTCTGCAGAATGGGAGAAGATCGGCTACCACGACAAGCATGGGAAACAAAGAGCCAGGGATCCAGACCTCCAGGACGACCCAGAGTCCGCTGGGAGGACAACATTATATTTAACAAATATATAGATATATAAGTATATTTAAACAAAGATATTGTTTAATATGAAAAAAGTAACAGGTTACTGATTGTATCTTGGGGAATTAGGTATAAACTGATATGTATTTCCTAATATGATTGAATAGACGAAAGACTAATAGGACTCATACTTCAATCTATTCGTCTCCTTATAAAAATTCAGACTATTGTCTCAGATAACTTCCAAACTGAAATATAACCAAAACAGTCCTTGTTAGGACTCAAACCTATTGTCTTCTATAACTTCAATCTATTTCTCAGACCAACTGCAATATAACCAAAAACAGTCCTTGTTAGGACTCAATCTATTGTCTCCTATAACTTCTAGTCTATTAATTATCAGAGAAAAACCAACTGAAATATAACCAAAACAGTCCCTTGTTAGGAGACCACCAATCTATTGTTCCCATATAACTCCAACCTGATATAACCAAAACAGACATCGTCGCACTGTTCGCATATACTCCTATCATCAGAACACAACAATATTGTTAGGATATATTATAGCACTTGTCAGAGAGGGCCTGGTATACTATAAAGTTAGTTGCTTATCCTTTACAGGACGTGGCAATCAACCCCAGCTTTTATTGGCTGTTTGTGATTTTTCTAGGCAATTTTTTTTCATTCAGTAGTTTGCCATTGCTTTCTGAACGGTACGGCGCTTATACCATTGTTAAAAATCCACACAAAGCGATCTGCTACCAAACCGCCTGCAGCAGGTTTCGAACCTGGTATATCTGGATTATGAAACTGCGTTCATATCCATTAGGCCACAGACTATAGGGGGAAGGAAATGGTTGTATCACACCTAGGTGTACATATTATTGGATGTATTCATGTATTGAATTCATATTATTGGATGTATCCATGTATTAATTGGTCAGAAAGAATGTTTTGCAAGTAGACACCTGTCTTGTCTCGCTATTGCTAAATCATACTGAGCCATGTTGTCATTCATCCTACATGCCAGGGACACCTGAGACACGCTCATATCATATACAATAGAAATAGGCGGGCTTGAGGACAGAAATTAGCCACTATTTTTCCTTGTTACAGGTTTTATTCGTGTCATCAAACCTGAGGTCGTATGTCGTGTCAATCCAGCTGCCTGGAATGTCGCAGGAGCGCAGTGATTGCACAAGATCAACCTCTTTAGTCCCCCTCAGTCTTGGGTGGGCTAACGAAACGACCATCATCGGGTGTTTTGTGTCAACCAAACCAAGAAGGACAGAACTTTTAAGAGATGAGTACACATTAGTACCATTTCTGTCAGCATTGTGAGCAAAAGTTAGTGTCAGTGACGAGAAAGTGAATTACATAGCAAGAGACAAAAATAACAGCATAGCTGATAAAGTATATTTATACACATATACATATATATATATATATATATATATATATATATATATATATATATATATATATATATATATATATATATATATATATATATATATATATATAAATATATATTTAATTAACAGCACAGCTGATACATGTACTATAATTGAATAACAGCACAGCTGATATAATTTTTTGTTCCTATAATTGGAAAACTTGTAATATATTTATTTATCTATATAAATATTTGTAAATTATATGTAAACTTACAAATCCATTACATTCCATTTTTTTCAAACATTCACCCTTCAGCACAAGAGTAGATAGTGTATATACTAAATAAACAATAAGGAAATTGTATTTGAACGACTTGTCAATTTTATCATTGTTAAGTAAAATCTGTTTCCTTGTCTTAATATCACAGTTAGTTACACAGCGGAGGTGGCAAGTTATGTCGGTCTCCTCTCTACTAATTTTTCGAGATCAGAACATTCACAGCCTTAACTAATTTGTGATACCAGTAGTTCTCTCAGACACTGGGACTTCACCATTTTCTGCAGAAATTCTATTTCTGAAATTGTCAGTACTATACTGATCTAAGAGCCAAATAAAACCTCATGCCACACTGGGGGCTCGTTCCTGGGATATTTCTGTATATCTTGAGCCATACTTAGTCTATTCATCTATCTACACTCTATCTTGTGCCACCCATAGATAACATAAGGACATTTTTTTTGAGAAATTCAATAATAGAATTTTTTATTGTTTTCTTAGGAGGAGTACCATTTAGTACTCAGTAAATAGTTGATGCTCACAAAGTTGAACGGAAATTATTTGTTCATTTAATTAATTAAGTTTAATTATAATATTTGGATATAGTAAATTTACATACCCTATCTAAGTAACGCCATGGCTGATCTAGTGAAGTTCAGAACTGCGATCATGCAGATGGGTAAGGAATTAAATATGACAGGTGATGCTCTTACTCAGTATGTCACAACAGAAGTGGACAAACACATGGATAGGGAAGAAAGAAAGTTGCAACTGGAAGCTGAAAGAGAAGCCAAAGGACTGGAAGCTGAGAGAGAATACAAAAGAATGGAAGTTGAGAGAGAAACCAAAAGATTAGAAATTGAAGCCAAGAAATGGGAGGCCGAAAATGAGGCAAAGAAAATTGAAGCTGGGGAAAGGAAATTACAAGCAGAGAGAGACCATCAGTTGAGATTAAAAGAGCTTGAAATTCAGGCAAATACTGGCTATAATGGTGGTAGCTCACCTCACTCTGAGAATAGCTCCATCCAGAGCACCTCAAGTGGGGCCATGAATTTTCATCTGGACCCATTTGTTGAGAAAGAAGACGCCATTGAGTCGTACCTGGATAGATACGAAAGACTTGCCACTACCTATGGCTTAGGGAAAGAAAAGTGGAGTCTTAAACTATCTCAGGGATTGAGAGGTGTGGCCTATGATGTATATTTGAAGCTCTCAAGAGATGACCAGGAAGATTACGAAATCCTGAAGCAGGCACTGCTTGTGAGATATGAAAAGAACTCAGAATCATATAGAAAGAAATTCAGAACAGCTAAACTTCTTCCAGGAGAAAACTATCACCAATTCTCTGCTAGATTGGAAAGCTATTTGGAAAAATGGAGTAGTTTAGGAAAGTGTCAGGATCTGAAAGAAATGGTAATGATGGAGAAAGTGAAAGAGTCCATGCCTCAAGAAATGAGGAAGTTTATCATGGAACAAGGAGCAGAGAGATTGGAAGATATTGTAACTGTTGCTGAGAGATATCAAGCAGCTCAGGCATAATTATTAGGAAATAAGAAGCAGGGTGAAAACTTTAAATCATCACAAAACTATACCAAATATGAACAAAAGGACCATACCACAAGGAACAAACAAAGATTTGACCAAAAGGACAAAAACCCTCTAAGATCGGATAAGACACCTTACCGGAAGGAAGGAAAGTGGTATAAAACTTGTCTAATGAGTAACCACAATACTGCGGACTGCAGAAGGAAGAATCCTCCTCATCATGCTGCATGTCTTACAACAGGGAAGCCGGTAAGGAAGGAACTGGCAGTAAGTCAGAAGGACTTCCATCATCCCCCTGTTTGTGAGGAAGTTACCGTGAGTGGCACTCAAGTACTTTGTTTATATGACACAGGATTGGACTTTGATTCAGTTGTGTTCTCTTCTCTAGTGAGTCCTGACCAGATAACCACAGAAACAGTGGAAATCAGAGGACCGATTAAGGGAGCAAGAACCATGACATTACCCATAGCCCGAATCAACATAAGATCTCGCTATGTGGAAGGAGAAATCAAAGCAGCAGTGATGGACGACCCTATTTACCCTTTGATTTTGGGGTGTAGGTATGTTTTCCTTGGAGAACCTATAAAACCTGTAGTTATGGCAACAGTCCAGACCAGGGAAAGTTCCAGGAAAATGGAGGAAAATCTTATCAATACTCACCCAGAAGAGATGAAAAAGGCTCAAGCAGCAGACAGTACATTGAAGCCTTGTTTTGGCAAACTGCCTAAAGCACATAACCCTCCAGAGAAAGGAGACTTTTATATGAAGAATGGCCTACTCTACAGAAAAGCTGGAACAGGACCTAAAGGGCATGGACAGCTAGTAGTGCCAAAATCTTACAGGGAGAAGGTTATGACGCTAGGACATGCTATACCCTTCAGTGGACATATGGGAATAGGGGCCACTGGACAAAGGATAGCCTGTCACTACTTTTGGCCAGGAATTACAGAGGACATAAAAAGATATGTAAGATCCTGTCCAGAATGCCAAAGAGTAGCTCCTAATCATAGGACTGCATCAGCAACACTGGGAGAAATGCCTATTATGGGAACCCCTTTTGAACGTGTTGCAGTAGTCAGATATTGACTGACAATGGGTCTCAGTTTAAGGGAAAGCTAACACAAGAAGTATTCAGGATATTTCAAGCCAGGCACTATCATTGTAGTCCCTACCATGCCCAAGGGAACGGTCAAGTAGAGCGGTTCAATGGTACGCTAATTTCAATTCTTAGAAAGCTGGCGAGTAAAAAACCTGATACTTGGGATACATACTTACCCGCTGCACTATTTGCATATAGGGAAGTACCCCACAATTCAACTGGATTGGCTCCAGCTACCTTGTTGTTTGGATGACCAATAAAAGGTCCACTGGAAGCATTGCTGCGGACATGGACTGATGAAAAGGCAGAGGAAACAGTGACTTCCTCATACCAGTACGTCAACGAGTTGACATCTCGATTGAAAGCAGGTTGGAAACTGGCCAATGATAACTTAAGACAGGCCAGGAGGAAGCATGCTGCGTACTACAACAAAAAAGCAAAGGATAGGGAACTGGAGGTGGGTGAAAAGGTGCTATTACTATTGCCAAGCAGCAATAATAAATTGCAGATTGGATGGCAGGGACCCTATGTCATACTGGAAAAACTTTCCAGGACCAATTATAAGATTGACAAGAAAGGAAAGGAGAAGGTATATCATGTCAATCTTCTTAAAAAATACTATGACAAGGAATCATCAGAAGTTGCACATATCATAACCCTAGCCATAGCAACAGAAATGCACGGTGAACCACTTCACTCTATGGAGTATCCACTCACAACTACAGAGGATTATGTTCAAGTAAACATTAGTGAACATTTAACTCCAGAGCAGAAGAAGATGGTTCAGAAAGTGTTGGAAACCCATGCTGATGTGCTCACAGATAAGCCAGGTCGTACGAATCTGTTAGAGTACGACATGAAGGTTACAGACCCTACCCCAGTATGCATGAGAACATACCCTATACCCAATGCGAAAGCCCAAGCACTAAGGAGGAAGTTGATTATCTGTTGAAGGAGAAAATTATCTCGAAGTCAGACTCTCCCTATAGCTCAAGTGTGGTGCTATTGAGAAAACCGAGTGGTGAACACAGGTTATATATTGACTACCGGAAGCTTAATGCGATCACAGAATCTCAGGTGGACCCATTACCTGGCACCAACCAGCTGTTCTCTACACTGAGTAAGGCTAGGTATTTATCGAAGATAGATCTAAGCAAGAGATACTACCAAATACCAGTGAAACCAGAAGTTAGGAAAATGCTGGCATTTAGTACATCAGACGGACACTACGAGTTTAATGTACTACCCTTTGGGCTGAAAAATGCTCCCAGTATCTTTTCAAGAATGATGAGGAAATTGTTGGAACCTCTACAAAATCCCCATATCACTAACTTTATGGATGACATTCTTGTTGCTACAAACACATTTGAAGAGCATATAGTAGCGCTCACCATGTTGTTTGACAGACTGAGAGCCACTGGATTGACTGCACGTCCAACCAAGTGCTATATCGGTTGTAAGGAGTTGGAATTCCTAGGTCACACTATTTCTACAGGTCATATGTCTCCTGACACAAAGAATATAGAGAAGTTAAAGAAGGCACCCAGACCTCAAACGAAGAAAGATGTGAGATCATTCGTGTCATTATGTGGGTTCTATCAGAAGTACATACCCCACTTTAACTCTCTGTGTGCACCATTAACTAAGAAAGGACAGCCTGATAGAATTCAATGGAATGCTGATTGTGAAAAAGCTTACACAGAGCTAAAAGCAAAACTCACCAGCAAACCAATCCTTACGCTACCCGATATCACACAGGAATTTGTATTAAGGACGGACGCTAGCAGTATAGGTATTGGTGCAACTCTCTTGCAGCAATCAAAAGCCCAGCCGGAGGAACTTTTACCAGTCGCCTACGCCAGTAGGAAGCTGAATGCAGCTGAGTTGAACTACTCGACCATAGAGAAAGAATGTTTGGCTTTAATTTGGTCCATCGACAAATTTTCACCTTACTTGTATGGGACACACTTCATTGTCCAAAGCGATCATCAGCCTTTAACATTCTTGGCTGCATCTAAAAAGTTAAATTCGAGATTGTTAAGGTGGAGTCTGCTTCTTGCGCCTTATTCCTTTACCGTGAATTACATTCCGGGAAGAGACAATGTAGGAGCGGATTTTTTAAGTCGACACCCTTTTACTCTGGAAGGACAGGCGCAAAATGATTAACTGCAGCAGGTGTTTACACTTCAGCTATGACAGGTCACAGCTAGGAAAGGATGGGGCTCACGGCTGTTTGTGCCTTATACCCGAGCGATCTTTTAGTTTCGGTGACCGGAATTCTGACACCGGGTATACAATTTTCACATACACCGTAAAAAAACTGCTGAGTGTTTTGGCGGGGAAAATCAGCTGATGTGTTTGTAAAATCAGTAAAATATAAATCATTACACACTCGTTCTGGATAAACACAGCGCTAAAATTCTTTTGTGTACTATAACTTTGTTCTGTGTTCTATTTTTGATTGCATTTTTATTTGTTTGAAATTATATTTGGCGGAGTTACAGACTTTTGAAAACAGCGTCATCATTTGAGGAAATTCATAAAATAAGTAATCTTTTTATTAATTTAATATCTAAAAATCGGCCCATTGGAATGAGTTTATAATTATAAAGATTTCTCGAAGGGAAGCTAAAGATTATTTCCACATACTGTTTTTTTTGGTTTCATATCTTGAGAATGTGTGGTAGTCAGTTTTGTGAGTTTGGCATTACAAGAACAAGCATATTGTCACCAGATTTTATAGCATTTAAATCACTGTAAACGCATTCCTGATACTCACAAATCTTAAATAAGGTAGCAAAAAATAACTTTTTGTAAAGCACCATCTGTTTTTGCATTTTCATTCATTTATAATGATATTTAGCTACGTATATAAGCGTCAGAAAACATGTAAAGCTATAGATAAATTACTTCCACATACTTTGATCTATCTTTCAAGTGTTGTTAATCTTGTATTTATAATATGAATGATTTTTTTTATTGTGTGTGAGATAAGGACTGTGCCATTGGTGTTCTTTGGTAGACAATCCTGTGCACACGACGGCTGCAAAAGATTTCTAAGTAACTGTTTGTATATCTTCTTTCATTCACAGATAAAGCATTCTACATCCTGGTGTTAGACTTGATAGTCCCAAATATTCCTTTAACTTTATACATACACAAGTAAACTATACTACATAACAACGAAATGTAACATAGTGTTTTCTTCTTCTTCTTCTTCTTTGATCCATAACCGCCAACCATCAAAGCAGTCAGCGGCCATCACGCCTGGTGGCGCCTTGTAGGGCAGCAACAAACTGATTCCACTTTGCTCGGTCGGCGGCCATTTTTCGTACAGTGCCCCAACTGTGGTTCATTACATAGTGTTTTGCATCATATGAATTGTGCCAGTGCACTGTGCAGAGCCTGTGGCAAGAGAGCATTAACTTGAAAACTCCACTGTACACTCGTGAGAGAATGAGAGTGAAAACTCCACTGTACACTCGTGAGAGAATGAGACTGAAAACTCCACTGTACACTCCTGAGAGAATGAGAATGAAAACTCCACTGTACACTCCTGAGAGAATGAGAGTGAAAACAATCTTCAGACTCCACACGGGCCACTATAGATTGGGACATCATCTATTCAACAAGCTAACTACCGATGAGTGTAACTGTGGAACTGATAAAATGACTGCTGAACATCTGCTTCAGAGATGCCCAACTGTCACAGAATGACCTCGAAACTTTTCATTTCTTGTGCCATCCCGTAATGCATTTTGTGCTCTTCGCGTTCTATTTTCCTACCTCGGACAATATTTGGTATTTTCGAGTCACTTGTTTACATTTCTTCCTATAATAATTAGTCATGTCTGTTTACCTGATCATCCTCGCTGAGAGTTGATACAGGTAAGACCTGATTGGCCGCTAGTCATTTTCGTGTAGTGATATTAGGTGTTTGTGTTTGCACATGGAGAGCCGTTCATATGACAGACACCAGAAGACGACGGAAATGTAATTTCTTCCGGACAGAATTGTTACGAAGATATTATTTCTGATAATGTAGGAAGTCGGGAAAAACGATAATCGACGGAAATAACAATTCCTTATATGGAAAGTGCTTTTAAAAAATTCGCGCAGAATTTTTCTATGAGGAATGTGTTGAGATAAACGTCATCAAAACATGTGTGATTGAATACAATTGGCTGGGCTTTTCTAGATGTTATAAACAATACCTCTGACTAGAACCTGGCCGGATAGTAACAACCACTGGCGTGGTACAAAAAATGCAATTTAAACTGACACTTTCGTCGGTTTAGTGCACTGTGAAATTCATCTCATCAAGAAAACCACCAGCTAGTCATAGAAAGGAACAGGATTATAATTCCATTTATCGGACTGGACCTTATTTTAGAATCTTGTGGACTTATATTCCAGCAAAACTCTACCTACTTTAACACAGAAAGCCGGAATCCTAGAATCTGAACACAAAATCAGAGTGGTAGCCTTGTGTAAAGCAACACGCCAGACCTCGTGTAAGAGGCATTTTAAACAAGTTGCCTATACTATTTATCTGAGCCAGGAGTCAGTATTCCCAAGAGATTTTGGGGTAAGTTGTACATTTCATAATTCTATATTTTGGATTTATTAACAAGTAAAAATTGCTAATAGATGTCAAGTCATACGAGGCTGGCAACCTCAGCATAAAAAATAATGATTTCATGAATAATCACTGCAAGTGCTGGTGACTGCTTTATTCGGGTTTCTCAAAGAGATCCAAAACAGAGGTAGTCCCAAGATCCATATGGAGCAGGAAGTGGATGATGACAGAACAGTTGTACATACTTATTATATTTTTCACTTTTTCAACCAGTGCACATGTAAGAATATTCAATATAAATGTAATGGATTTTTTCAGCTCACTGGGATTAATATTAATACTCAGAGAGGGTAAAGTTTTGAGGTAAATGGGATGTTGGAATGAAAAAAGGGGGGAATGCACATGATTGTAGGTCAGGAAACCCAGTACTCAGGAGAGTATCTGTTTTTCTTCTTTCATAATACTAGTCGGTGGTACCAGTAAAGGACGCTATCTCTGGAACAAAGTGTGTGGTATAAGTGGCCTGCTGTCAACGCTAGACACCATCACAAGGCGGGTCTTGAAGACGTTGGACCAGCTTCATGATTACTCCCTGATATTCTTGGAACGTGTCACAACCTCCAGACGTGACCAGTGATGTGAGTGAACCAGTCCATAACCTGCAAAGAACCAAATATCGGCTGGAGCAGGAACCAACAAATTTACTCGCAGCTAAGTACAAACTTAAAAGCTGCCAAGTGAAATTTCATTCGATTCCCTCAATATCTATGACATCACCATGTGATGATTATGTTTTAAAAAAAGAATGATTCATTTTACACTATTAAAAATAATTGATTATTAAATTTATATACATTTATAGTTGATTTAGTCCTTTTGAGTGTACTGCACCCGTATGTCTCAGTCAACTTAAATGCACTTAAAACAAAGCTACTAAATTAAGATTTAACTTAATTAAATCAGTTGGGGGCTAAATCATACAATATATCTCTTCACAAATGGTGTTGGGCAGATAAGTTAACTGTGTTAAGACACATTCAGCATTGTTCTTGATTTCTGAGTATCAAGACTCCCTCAAGGTAGAAGTACTCTATTGACATCTCTGCCAAGAGTAATCTTGTGTGAAGGTAGATATCTTTAAAGAATCACATTAGATACTTTAGGTTTTGGCCATTGCTGGACCATCACTGCAGAGCAAAGAGAAGCAACCCGTGACATCAACATAAGCGGAACATAGAAAGCACTTATGGCCGTCACCAGTACTATTTCCAGAACATTTCTATAGAGAAACAATTAGCCTCAAACTGACGACTGCTATCTTTGAAAATATTCAAGTAGACGCCTGATAGTGTTTGAGAAAGAAGAAGTATTGTTGTTTCGAACACGGCTCAATTGTTAATCCCCTATACGCGGGATTAGAAAGATCATTTGTATAACAGACTCACAGACAAGATAACCAGGTAAAGTGATCTCTTTATAGTCTTTCAAGAAACGTAACTTTTGCCAAGGGAAGTTAGTTTTCTAACAAAACAACAATAAAACTCACTGATATTGATGTGATATTATATAATTTTGGATTATGTTTATAATTAAACAAATTATAAAGTATACGAAAACTGCCTGAAAAAACCTTGTGTTTGATGTTATAAATCAAACTTAAAAAAAAGAAATAGTTATTAAACAAGTTTGTTTTCACTTACAGCACTTGTCAGAGTAGTAATTTTTTATTTGCTCTGCATCCTCTTAATGATAAGCACATTAACACCGCAAGTTGATTCATGTTCACATTCCAAAGTTCACTCAGCGCTGACAAGCACTTTTCATCGATGTATTAAACATCATCATAACCAACTGCCACATGTACAACGAAGGTCGGCTACAAGTGATGTCCAACGTCTTCTGTCTCTGGTCTTAATGGTGCACGTTGATGAACCATTTCTTGATGTTATCTTCCAGCTTACAGCGCTGTCTTTCTCTTGTACGTTTGCCTTCATCTCTTCCTTCCAATATAGTCTTCAGCAAGGTATTATGCCTTTTCATATGGTCAACACATTTTTGCTGTCTAAATTCGATATTTTAAAAAATTATCTTTTTATTCCGATATTTGCTAGTACGTTATATTTAGTTCTCTTCTCTTTCTACTAATTGGTTGGATATTAATTATTTGTCTTTTGTTGTTGAATGTAGCTGTAGCCATTATTATTCTCCTCTTGATTTCTGTTTCACATCTGCCATCTCTTGTTATTATGTGACCAAGATATGAGAAACTCTTGACTTGTTCCAAGATTTGCTCATCTATTCTTGTCTGTAATATTGGCTTATCGTCTGCTTTGTTAATTATCATTCTCTTTTAAATATGAGTTTTGCCTCGTTTTAGCGAGGAGCGCCCCGTAAAACTTAGACGCAAGGTCTGACGGTTATATTAGGATGCATATTCAAATATTAAAGCCTTGTGGTCTAGTATTTACTTACATCTGTTAATGACCATTTTTGTCAATGTTAAAATGTTCAACCCATAATCATAACTTACGAAGTTTACTTGCATTATTAGTACTTGTAATTCTTTTTTCACTTTCAGCTAACAAAACTGTATCATCTGTATATTTAAGTTTGTTTATTGATCCTGTGGTAAAGTGGGATGATATTAATATTTATAGCGGACTTAGTGTACTGACTGAGATCAGCTGTGAAGGTATCTGTATCTAATAAGTGTGGTGTATTACAGATGACCTTACTTGCTACCACATTTATACCTCAGTCAGAATTATTCTGGAATATTGTGATGACTACGTTGAATGTGTAGGGTTATGAAAATGATGAAGTGTAAGTCACAACAACAACAGACAGATAAACAATTTAATTTATTCCACAACACTTTACAACACTATGACACTCACACACATATAACACTCTATAAGACTATCTTAAATGAGTCAAGTGTAAAGTTTCAAATATATATGTAATAATTACTTTCAATAATAGATATCCTGATTCAACTACACAGTGAACCAGAAATCACAATCAAATGTAATCACAATTTATAAATATGATCTTTGTATTGACATAATTTATTAGTATTATCCTATGTGTGTAAGTTGTGAAGTAGTACTATGAGGTAATACTGGTTTTGTTTTTCAAGCTAGATTGTTGTTTGTCATCATGACTTCAAGTGTTTGATTATCGTGGAAATAGTATTGGGAAAAGTTCACAGTTCCTGTCATTTGAAACAATTTATTGTCCCTCTGTGTTTAATATAATGTCAATTTTAGAGGGGGGGGGGGCACATAATGTTGAGCTGCTCTGGCCACAGAAGCTTATCTTTCGTGATGGCGGCAGGAAAAGACTCCTCTGCTCGATTGCTTCACTGTGTTCTGGAGACACCTCACTGGTCGCTATCTGGACCAAGGAGTATGCCGTCAGCCTCTGGATTCAGCAAAACTCAGACCAGGTGCTGCTTCAATAACTTAGGACCACGGTCCCTGAAACAAGAAGGTTGTACCTCCTACTTCAGAACTAATTTATAATCTATTTCCACACTGAACACAATACATAACAAACACTGAGTTCAGAGCGGTAGGCCAACTGCTAGCTTCATCTGAAACAATTTACATCAGTATACTCCTCCCTAATGGTTACTACGCCTCTGCAATTCCAGCATTAGTTCTATCTAGTCAATAAGATAGGTGTCAGTGTACTGTTTGGCAATTCCATGCAGTTTTACTTTTCTCCGACACGTCCTGTTCAGGTTGGAGCACTATCTAGGCCTTGCCTCATGTTTGCTACTGAACCACGCACATATACAGACATAAATTATCAATTTACATTCAATTTTCATTAAAAAGATATCAAATATGTCAAGCTTACCACAATTCATGGAAATAATACACAAATACGTTGACTGGCAATGAATATGGCACAAATTCCGATCTGCCTCTGTCCCAGGCTTTTATTTAGAAAAAATATAAGCTGGTTCTCAACGCACTGTTTCTGAGTAAGTTTATTTTAAAATGTGGCACTGAACTGACGCTCCTAATTGACTATATTGGCGGGTCTAACCAATCGGGCCATGTTTACACAGCTTTTCAAAAAAAAGTACCCCTACTACCGTTTCCCCTAACAACAAAAAAATTAGTATTTGTAGTCCGACTAATCGTGTTTCGCCTTACATTTACTTCTATCCAATCAAATAGGATTTAACATGGTGGCCTATTTCCCGTAAAATGGTGGTTTCAAAACATGCCACTGTGCGATTATTATTTGGTGTTGTCTGACACCCTCACTATTTTCTTTTGGCTATAATTTGTTAATTCCTAGACTATTTGCGTAACACTTAACATATTCTTTGTCAGCAAGTCCTAAGGAACCCAAATATATAAGTTTTAAGGGAGCTAAGTGGCGGCGTTCAAAATATGTATTTTCTTCTAGGATAGTCGTGCTGTTACCACCTCCTCACTTCCAAACTTTATGGTGTCTGCTGTACTGTCAGACTTTCAAACGTAAACCAGTATAATGTCATGTTTCCCAATAAGCATTTTACAGGTTTTTAAACCTAATTCTCGTATGGGTAGTGTTTTTTTATCACTGTCGATTTGAAAAAAAAAGTTAGTGCTTCTGGCCTTACGCTTGGGGGTGGCATTAATTATCGCGAGACGCGTGTTAGTGTTACCGGCGTTCCTGCTTTCAGCCCTCCCTCTCTCTATCCTAATTCCATCTGTCTTTTCATTACGCAGTGTATAAAATGAAATTAATGCTAGTATTAATTTAGGTCATTAAGCAGCTTGCGTATCTCAAGGTTTTCTTAGAAATGCAGTACACGTTTTATTGTTTTGTGGAAACGCATGTATGCTGCTGTAGGCTTTATTAGTAAACGTGAAAGCGTGAGAATATGCAGACGAAGCAGAAAAAGGGGGATCTCGAGTACAGTCATTGTGACAGCACTGTTCTTTACCATTCTTCTTTCCCTTTTATTGAATTTATGTGTTAGGCTTTACATTTACCTTTTAATTTATATATGTGGATTTAGAATGTTTCACGACAGATCCCTCCCGATGGTTAGTCCTGGCATTTCCTATATGTGTTTGAAGCAAGTTTTCTGTGTATAAATTCAATATGCTGGGAGACAGTACACAATCTTGTCTGACACCTCTCTTTATATCTATATATGGTGAGTAATTCCTTCCAGATCGTACTGTAGTAGTTTGTTCTCAATAAAGGTTACTGAGTATTCTACGAGGGAAGGTCAAAAAGTAATGCCTCCTATTTTTTATGTATGTAAATACTGCATCGGTGTGCAATTTGTAAATTAAGCAGGATTCTTCAAACACTCTTCTACACTGTATAGCATTACCAACCTGTTTCAGTAACAGGTGGCACCACTGTAACAGTTTAAAAATGGCTGTCAAAGACGTTCGGTTAAAACAAAGTTATGTCATAGAATTACTCAATGCTGAAGGCCAGACCCCAATTCGCATCCACGAACATATGAAGAATGTTTATGGAGATTCAACAGTGGATGTTAGCACTGTCCGACATTAGGTACATCATTGTGATGAAGCTGAAGTAGGTCAATCATCAATGGCTGACGCAAAGCGGACTGGCCATCTGTCTACTGCAGTGACTCCACACAACATTCATCGAGTTGATGGCATCATTCGTGGTGACCGTCGGGTAACACTGGATGAACTTTCTTCCATGTTGTCCATTAGTAAAGGCAGTGTCCAGAACATCATTAAAGACCTGGGTTATTCAAAAGTTTGTGCACGGTGGGTACCCAGAATGTTGACTGACAGACAAAAAGAAACAAGGAAAACCATAGCCATCAACCTCCTACACCGCTACGAAACTGAAGGAGAAGAGTTTTTATCGAATATTGTGACAGGTGATGAGACTTGGGTTCATTTTTTTTAACCAGAATCCAAGAGGCAGTCAATGGAATGGCATCACACAACATCGCAGACAAGAAAGAAGTTCAAAAGTTCACCATCTGTAGGGGAAGTTATGGCCTCCGTGTTTTGGGATGAGAAGGGTGTGATTTTTCTCGACTTCTTGGAACAGGGAAACACGGTGAATGCAGACCGGTACATTGAAACTTTGAAGAAGCTTAGAGGTCGTTTTCGGCGACTTTACCCATTAAAAGATCAGAGAACTTCACTACTGTTGCACGATAATGCCACGCCACACATCGCTAAACGCACCATTGATGCGATTGCAGAATTTGGCTGGACATTATTACCACATCCCCCTTACAGTCCCGATCTTGCACCTTCTGACTTCCATCTGTTTGGACCACTGAAAGAAGATCTTCGCAGACATCACTTTGAGGACACCGAGACCCTTAAACGCGCCTTACGTCAGTAGTTTAGGAAAAAGGACACACATTTTTACCGTGCGGTGATACATGCTCTTGTGAGAAGATGGATGTAGAAATCTGTTGTTTTACTGGCCACTACTGTAGACTAATACATGCAGCCACCACTGTAGAATACTATAGTATAATAACTATTTAGTGGTGTATCGTGTCTCTGCAGTGTTACCAGGCATGCTGTAAGGTACTGCTTTCATTCTCCTTACGCAAACCAGTGGCGAATCTGATGGAGGCTCCAGGGGGAGCAAAGGTCAACTCAACCGACGCAGGATTGTATCTAGTGGCCATGTTGATGTAGTGTGAGAGTGGGAAATACGCGAATGGTGTACTGTTCGATGTAGTTGACACTTGATAATGTTTCACTCACACTCTTGTACAAGTCAATGATGTTAGGAACCGCTGTTGACGTTTTTATGCTTTTAATAAGGACGCACACACTTGGACAGCACGGAATACAGTCATGAGTATGTTGACATAGCAAATCATTAGGCAGTAGAATAGTAGTACATTTCATGCAGCATTCAATATTAAATAGTCATTCAATGTTCTGGCGGACTATTGCCATATCCCCTAACTGACTGAACGCATCAGTGGGTATGTGTGTGTGAACATACAAAGAGTTCACTGGACGAACCTTTTCTTTGGCTAAGTTCTCCAGCTGTATATGTTAAGTATTTAGGTAACAAAGTTAAACCACGATAGGGGTTTTAATCTTAATGAGATCTCCGTGCCACTGTCTGAATAATAAGATTCCTGATCCGTTCTCTGGACAGTGATCCATAATGATGACAGAAATACAAAATGGCTTCCTTCCCTGAGTTTTCGCTCACTCGCCCAGTGGGAGGATAATCATAAGCCAGAGTTAATTCATAACTTGTATATATAAACTTTCCTAGAGTTTCCATACAGTCCCTTAGTCAGAAGGTTGCTTCATAAAGACATAAGCGCTGATGGAATCTGTCATCTTCATCAATCTATATTTCAACGACCAACGATGCTCGAAAATACGATGTTTCATCTAGGTCTAACCATAAGGAGATCATCAAAGGAAAAAGGGTCTGGCTTTACCTGGAGTCCGAATCTAAACATAATGAAATACATGAGAGGAGTCTCTGACATAACACTCTCGCAGAGACATTCCTTCCTTATGGAAAAATCATCCACAAATCACTTTTAACCTCTAACAGGACCAGCCCTAGAAAACACACACCCGGCCATTACGACCAGCTTCTTCGGAACTCACTACAACTCTCTAGGACAACGGATACCTCCGCCAGAGTTCGGTATAGTCCGACCTTAGCATACGAAGATATACAATATAGGACTGAATCTTCTTGTACCAGACAAGTAATACATATAAATTCAGGCCATAAACATATTGAACAAGATCAATCTATTTTCTGGCCCTAACAAACGAGAACTGACATGACTTCCATATTCATACGCCGAATCAATATCAAGAGAGATCATCCATATAATCAAACGTATAAATCAATCATGGATTATCTCGCCTTCCCACGGGAAGCATTTTCGTACACAATTCAATACAAATATATATTTTCCCTATTAAATAGACATATCGTATTTTTGTAATCCGTGCATTCAAAAATATGTATGCAACAATGGACAAAAACTGTAACAAATAACGGAGACTACATTGAGAAATACATTTTTGAAGTTCAGACTTGGGGCTACATTTCAATGTGAATTTTATCTGTCTCCTTGCCTATTGAATGAAATTAAAAATTATGAGGCATTACTTTTTGACCGTCCCTCGTAATGTCCTTTCCATCAACAACTTCTAGGCATTCAATTATATTCTCATGATGGACGATGTCAAGAGCATAATTAAAGTAAAGGAAAAATGTGTAATTGTTTTGTTGGGCATCTACGTTTGTTTCTTCTTCTAATCTTCTTATACAAAATATTGCATCTCGTGTTCCGCTATTACGTCACACACCAAACTATTCTACCTGGACTTTATTGTCTGCCTGACATTTTGTTTTATTTCTTAAATGATCGTGAGCAATATTTTAATTGTGTGACTCATTAGGTTGATTTTGTTTTAAGGAGCCCCGTTCACCGTAGACACTAGGTCCGTCGGTTATATTAGGGCACATGATCAAATATAAAGTCCGTGCAAACAGGAATTATTATTGTCTGAACATTCTGTTGCATTAGGATTTTTAAGTAACATTACAAAGATAACTATCGCTGCTTTCGGTGTCCGGCCCTGAGACAAGTCAAATCTTCGATCGTTACACTTTTCTGTGACGTCCTTTAGTTTCTCTCCTTCGCTCTTCCCTTTGTCTTTTCTGATCCGTTCCTTGACGTTGTTTTGCTTACTTCATTCAAAGTTTTCTTATCACATCTTGTAAAAACCTCTCACTCACCCCTCTCTCGTTGTTATTGTCTTCTTTGTTGTTGGTGACGAGTAGCAAAGGAGTAGAGTTGCTACACTGACTTTTCGCTTATCGCTAGCTCCAGACTGAGTAAGAGTCTACATTAAGCGACATTCCTGTTGTTAACTCCGACTTTATGTCACGGAAGATACACGCTACCAGGTTGCCGCATTACAAGGTGCGAGCTCGCTAACATGACTTGATAAAATACACAGCAGATCTCACTAGGATGTAGGAAATAACCATCTTGCTGAAGATTAAGACACGGGCGGTGATATAATACTTCCATCAGATAGGCTTTGCTCTGATAACCAATTACAAGGAAATAATGTCTTGGGGAAGATTACAATGTTTGATTTGTGAAGTAGTGAGTTTGTAAACATGACAGTCAAAACTGAAGAAATAAGACCATTTTTGGTTAAGAAAGACAGACAGAGACGTCTGTAAATGTCAGGAAAAGAAAATATCTTGTGGGCCATGCAGCATGTTCTACAGATAAGGATAGTGGGAGAAAAGGACTCGTACTGATATCAGATACTAAGTGGTGATTGGATTGGCTTCGACGTGCTAAAATAAACCATTTCTGATTAGAGTTTCTTTTTCAACAAAGCCACATACATGTGTCGGCGAAAATGTCACTTATAATCTTGTTTAGACTACTTCACTACATTTCTATCTCGTCAATAAGACTTCTCAGACAGCCAGGATAGGGAATAGAAACAAAATTCCAGCATAAGGACAGGATAAATTATTAGAATGCATAGCCACACATCTAGAGTCATCCTTATATGTCCTCCAGCTATGCACAATGTTATATTATGTAGGTTTAGATGTGACATTCTGCTTGTCAGGTTAATTACACCCTCATTGACTCTTGAAATCGTCCACACACTTCCAGGGATTTCACCTGTGGTGAAACATGTTGAGGACCCAGCATTGCACACTAAGCTTGAAGGAGTCATTTGAGCCTCAGACATAACTCTGGCTTTGGCCGGGATGCCTGTATGCAGGAGATGTCACTATGCCCCCCCCCCCCCCTCCCCTGTTATAGGCAGAAAGATCTGAGAAGTTGCTGTGTGTGTAATGTGGCGATTCCTTGGGAGAGCCCAGAACCGGAACACAGTATTTTAGTTCTGCATATTTGGACAGCCCCCTTGGATGGCGGAGAGGGCACAGTATGCCACAGGCTTCTTAATCCTAGCGTGGGATCAGATGAGACAATCCTTTAGATGCAAGCCAAGGTGGAGAAACTGGAGCTCGTGACTTCAACTCAACACGTTTCGGAATGACAAAAAATCCACAGGAAAAGCCTTGATCTACAGTGTAGATACTATCTAGGGCTCTTCAACTTGGTATCGGCTGCAACAGAGCAATAAGATCAGTAGCCCTAGTTAAACACCAACAACAACAATAAAACGAAGAATTAGAGGATCGTCTGATATACGATAGAATGAAAACATGACTAGAGTACTGGAATCCATAAGTCCCAGGAGCCTCCCTAACATTGGGATTATAATTAAAGTAATACCTCCACCACCTGTAAGAAGGCCTCTTAAAACATGTTTGCCGACACTATTCGGACGTTTTTCGTGTACAAAACGTAATTAAATTAATTCCCAATAATCAAATTTGTGGATCAAGTTACCAGCAGTTTACGCTTGACGTCTACATCAGGCAGGTCTTGAAGATTCTTGGTTTGACATTTGGAGGGATATTCATAGCCTTACCGCCAGGGAAGTGCCACCGCCACATAATTTGACGATTGACGGAACAGTCATAACAATAACTTGGATAGTTAAGTATTTCACTCGGGCCCAGCAAAAGAATTGTTTTTAAAATGATAGCCACTTCAAAGTCAATGCCAGTGAAGGCAACACCCGTGCTTCATTTGTCATACACCACTCTATTTTAACTGTGTTAACTATAGTTGATTATTAAATTTTCAAAGTTGCAGTTATATTTTAAATAATGAATAGAAAACACATAGTAACGTGTCATAAATCTACATATATTTCGTTGTTATTTTTAATTTGTCGCTTAATTGTCTCCCTTTGATAGAAAATAAATTACCCTCATGAAACAAATTTTTTAGTCGTTCCTCTTCTACCGTGAGACGTAGAGATTTGGAAGAGAGAGCGCAATACTATCCTATCGGCTGTCTCCTTCCTGGCCTGGTTCCATTCTAGTCTTTTGTCCTTCAAAGATTGTCTAATGTTGTCCTTCCAGCGGACTCTGGGTAGTCCTGAAAGTTTGAATACCTGGCTCTTAGTTTCCCATGCTTGTCGTGGTAGCCGATCTTCTCCCATGCTGCAGACATCTCTAAACCATCTTAGTTGGGACTGTTCTACTTGAGTCTGCAGGAGTTGGGTTTTTAGGCCTTGACGTATCGTCTGGTTGCGGACCATGTCTCTTCTTGTTACTTCAATCACCTTCCTCTGATACCTCATTTCAGATGTTTTGATCTGCGGTTTGTGGGTTGTAGTCATTGCTCATGACTCGCATCCATACGTCATGACTGGGACATAGGTGGAGAGGTATATCGGCATCTTCGTCTTCTTGCCAACATGTCTTTTGCTGAGGAATCCTCGTTTTATGGCCTGAAAAAGTCTAACAGCTGCTGTTCTTCAGGTAGCCAACTCTTGATGCGTCGCTGAAAAAAGCCAGCATTAACTTTTTCCCAACAAAGTTGCAGTATGAAAATTACGTAAAAGTGGTGCGCTTATGACCAGTGTACTAAATTGCACGACCCTGAAATTGTGCGCTTTTTTTTTGCAAATATTCTTCAATATGCACAATCAACGTAAATCTTCTTCTTCCTCTTCCTTGTTCGTCCTGAAAAGGACGGTGGTTGCGTTGTGTCTGTTTACGCCTAAGCTGTGATATCTGCACCTTTCGGTCGACACATCCGACTTCTGCACAGCATTTTTTGGGACCGGGTTTGCCTTCCCACTGCGATCCCTACTCGCTCAGCCAGACTGCAGTGATGCAATCTGTTTCCAGGACCACCACGTGGAGGTGGAGTAGGGTCTTGATCAGCTCTGGTTCGCTGATCCTGATGCAAGCAGTCAAGCTATGGGTCGCTGACTGCATTCTCTATTGCTGCATCTTTGGGTCCCTAAATTCAAATATTTGGGCTTGTTAATAACATTTGTAAAGCGTAGAACTTTATTTTTTGTTGATTTGATGATGAGAAATATCCCGTTCAACCTCTGATGGGTTATAATTAGTGTATATTTTGTTTTCAATGACCTTCATTTCTTACAAGTCGTATGTATTATAAGAGGTGAAAGCAGCATTCGATAAAATGAAAGCAACATTCTATAAAAGTAAATGTATTTAATGCAACAACTCTTCGTCAGTGGAAGTGCGAAATAAAGTTCTTCTGTCCTAACACATGAATGTCAGTCATGGACAAGTAGTCAACAAGTAGGAAATAAAGTTCTTCTGTCCTAACACGTGAATGTCAGTCATGGACAAGTAGTCAACAAGTAGGACAAGCACTGGGGATCATAGAGGCGTGGTTTTACAGAAGAATGTTAAACATAGCATGGACAGTTAAAATGAGTAATGTGGTTTTACAGAAGAATGTTAAACATAGCATGGACAGTTAAAATGAGTAATGTGGTTGTGACGTACATATTATATGCAGTTATTTATGTTCTTATATCTAGCTTTTAAATAGCTTCGTCCACAAGTTTTTATTACCGTCCGTCGCATTGCGACAGAGACGACGTCACTAATCAGTATGCAAGAGAGGTCAAAAGGTGGGCGAATGATAGCGAAGGGTTCAGGGGGCATTAGTGGATGTGTCGTGGAACAGTGAGGAGGCTGTGTGAATTGCTGGAGACATTTCAGATGTCGGTGTGTTTGATAGATATGTTCTGAAGTAAGTCTGTTCATCCTGGAATGACAGAGTGCCTGATTCATTCACAGGATAGGTAGAGGAGTGAATAGAAATGATATAGTGATGTTTAAAGACGGAAGACGGGCGATGTTCCCGGTTCTTATATATTCGTATGTTCATAGAGATACAGCTGATTACAGGACTGGATCTCGACATTTACTGACAGACTGTTATATGCCAGAATCTGTGTTTACCCTATGCCATGGGAGTTATGTGTAGTGGAAGAGGTCTTACAAGTAATACTTCACTGGAGCATACGTTTTATCCATAATAAACATGTTCGTGATGTGCATAAGCTGGACGTTTCTTCAATTCTTGTGCGGATGTTTATGTAGCAAGTTTAAGAACTCTTGTATGATCACTTGGCTACTGCAAATATGTTTTACTCTTCCATGAATTAAATCATTAAACCTAAGAGCAAGTTGGAGAACGCCACAGCTTTTTGGGGGCCAAGTACCGTGGATTTTGAACTCGTAAAGTACATTATTTTAAAACCAGGTCTACAAGCAAATGTTTACCGTAAGTTCGTCCCACTTACGGACAAGGTGAAGGTCACATCTGCTCAGAGCGGTGTTTGAATGGAGGAGAGGAAATTTTTGAAGTAGTTTTCGAAATATATTATGAATTAACTGTTCATTATTATCAAGGTGTCGGCAGTGGAAAAGTTAAGAGGGCTAGCGTTATCGAAGAATTTTATTCATTGGAGGAAAATATCAATTTACCAGCAGTCACTATTTCAAGTGACCGACTTCTGCGAGTCTACAATCAAATTCAAAATGGAGTCCTGTCAGACCGGAGTGTAGGGAAGGACTAGTGACGAATCGTTTTACATTGCTGTGGGGGTGCTTCAGAGCTGCACATCCATTTCTTAGCACCATATCTCAGGCCAGGAAGGAGACTGTTTTATTTTCATACAAGATAAGTGCGATTTTTTACATCTTTCGGTCTGTGTTCATGAATATTTTGGTTGGATCTCCATCAGCTCTGATGTTTGTTTTCCTTTTTTAATGTATTAATATATGTAATTCTTGTATAAGCGGGCAAGGTTGGCTCGGATGTCTTGTTGTGTGATACATCTCGCCGTAAAGCGGGCACACAAAAATTGTCTATAGGTACTGTGTGGTGATCATAATCTGTTAGATCATTACAATTATTATTAATTTTTTTTCTTCTTTATTATTTTCGGACTTGTTTTAATGTTGGTCTTTGTCATATTCTGTTGATTATTGTAATTTTTCGTCTTTAGTGGTCGTGCTCTGTTTATCGAATCTGACCATCAATTCAGTTGATTCATGTATTAAATGGTGGATCTTCTACTGATCACGTTTTTTTTTTTTTTCATTACCTGTTAAAACTTTTATACCTTATCTTTCTTTATACCTTAGTATTGCCCTTGTTATGCTTGATCTGTTGTCTATTTATATATATATATATATATATATATATATATATATATATATATCTTAAATTGTATTGTCTTGGTTGCTCCTTTGGAAATATATTACTGTATCCTTTGGAAATAGTGCAAAATTGTTCAGTTCTGATATTGAGTATAAGGCAATTTGTTGAAAAATCATATAATTTTATTTAAGAGTTGTTATTTGTGTACCGGATTGATTATATCAGGGTATCTCAACATGTCTCGCCTAGAACATTGTGTCACCGTGGGTGAAAGACTTGGGATTCAAGCGAAGGCCTTGAAAGAGTTTGCGTTAGAGCAGGTGGCTAAGGAAGAGAAAAAATTAGAACAAGAATTAGCTGAGATGAGAAGGCGAGAAGACAGAGAAGCAGCTGAGAAAAAAATTAGAGCAAGAATTAGCGGAGAAGAGGAGGCAAGATGAAAAAGAACAAAAGCTAGCACAGTTTGATCATGAGCAAAAAATGGCTGAAATTCAGCTTCAAGAGCTTAAACTTGAGAATGAGAACAAACCGGTGGAGAGCACTAATCAGGGCACAACAAAAAGGGATCATGGGTGTCCTTTTAAAGTTCATTTACCTAAATTTCATCCATCCGATGACATATCGTGTTACTTGAATAGGTTTCAGACTATTTGTCAGGAACATAAACTGGACAAATCTGAATGGCCTAGTAAATTAATGTCATTATTTTCAGGTGAAGCTCTTACAGCTATCTGCACGTTGGATGATGCCTCTAGAAGTGACTATGATTCTATAAAGGCATTATTATTGAAAAAATTCCAGCTGGATACTCACGGTTATAGATTAAAATTCAAAACTTTATTGCCTGACTCGGCCAAGGACTTCGCAGAATACATTGCATCTATCAAGCTTACTTTTCAGAGATGGATTGAACTGTCACGAATCGATTATACTTTTGAGTCACTTATGGATCTCATGCTAAGAGATAAGGTTCTCTCTTCAGTCAGTCCAGAATTTTTGACCTATCTCCAAGAGAGGGATCCGCAAACCATTGCTGAAATGGAAATTTTGGGGCGACGTTTCATGACCGCACATCCTGGGAAAAATATAAGCAACTCAAACATCAAGGAGGCATTACCAGTTGCCTCAGCAAAGGCTATATATACAAGAAATCAAAAACAGGGACCACCTGATAATGCTTCAGGCTGGGGAAGAAATTTTAGCCGGAATGCCGGATCCTTCAGGGGTCGGTATAACTTTGCATACAGACAATTTCGACCACATAACCAGGGAAATATGCCTCACCAACAATTTAATGGACCAAACAGAGGCTGGACCAGAACTCAGAATTCCTATTCTAACAGAGGAAGATCAAATTATAATAATGATTGTAATTACCAGAACAACTGGAATAATCAGCACTACAGAGGCTCTCGACCCCCACATAGGGCTAATGCTGCTGTTGAACAAAACAACCAGTCAGTTGCTCGGAATCAAGGGTATGAGACCACGTCGCATGCCAATGCATGCAGTGTTGATCTTTCTAATAAAGCAATTTGCTCTGCTTGCAACACTCTTTTTCAAACAGATGAAGTATCCAGATTAATTTGTGGTCACCCTCTACCAGTACTTGCTTCTCATGATGAAAAAGGTTCACTTAAATTTTGCAGGGGATTTGTTAATCATAGACTTGTTTCTGTCCTCAGGGATACGGGATGCACTACCGTAGGGGTACGACAATCTCTGGTTGATAACTCATGTTACACAGGTAAACAGGTGAAATGTGTTACCTTCGGGGGCACAGTTGAATATTATCAAACTGCCTTTGTTTACATAAACACACCTTACTTCACAGGGAATGTTCTTGCTTGTATGTTGGAAAATCCAGTCAGTGAGTTGATTCTGGGGAACCTCCCTGCGCTGAAGGAGTGCTCAGATGATGATATTAAAAGTTGGGAAAACCAGCATTTAGTGACTGCTAATGCAGTTACTACACGGGCACAGGCTCAGGCAGAGGCCAATGATAGTACAGCATCAGGGAATGAGGATGATGACAATTTACAAGTTTCACTTGTCAGTAAAGAGTCATTCATTACTATGCAACATAATGATGACTCATTGAAAAAGTTTTTCAAGGTTGCTAGAAAAGATGATGTTGTGTACAACGAGAGGGCGATTCACTGGTACACCATCAAAAATGGTATTCTAATTAGAAATTTTAATGATGCTAATTCTGAGAAAAAACAGATCATGGTGCCAACTAATTTTAGACCTTTTATTTTGCAACATGCCCATGATGTCAACTGTGCAGGCCATTTGGGGATAGCTCGTACTAAACAAAGAGTGCTGTCCAATTTTTTCTGGCCTGGGGTCACCAAAGATGTGAAAACTTTTTGTAGAACTTGCAAGACATGCCAAAGCGTGGCTGCGAAAGGTGCATATCACAAAGCACCTATACAGGCCTTTGATATCTCAAACAGACCATTCGCTAAGATGGCAGTTGACATCATAGGACCATTACCAGTAGTATCAGCAAGAGGCCACAGATTCATTCTTACGTGCATTGACATGTGCACATGGTGGCCTGAAGCGATACCACTTAAGAACATCACAACTAGAGATGTTGCTGATGCACTCATGATCATTTTCAGTAGATTGGGGTTTCCGGAGGAAATACTATTAGACAGAGGTAGACAATTTACATCAGAAGTTATGGCACAGGTTATGAAGGATTTTCAAATTGAGAGGTCTCTAAGCAGTGCCTATCACCCAGAAGGTAACGGCACAGTAGAACGATTCAATAAGACACTCAAACAGATGTTGGGTAAGGTTACCTCACAATGTCCACAGGACTGGGACAGAATTTTACCAGCTGTTTTGTTCGCCTATCGGGAAATCCCAAACGAACAAACTGGGTTTTCGCCATTTGAATTAATTTTTGGGGCAAAGCCTAGAGGTCCCATGTCGATCTTAAAACAGCTTCTCGTGGGCTCCGAGTTGTCAGAGGAGGTTCAATCCTCTTATGAATATGTTGTAAATCTATGAAAAAAGTTTGTGGAAGCATGCCTGATAGCAGTGGATGCTTCTGAGAGAGCAAAAGAAAAAACCAGACTATTCACTAATGAAAAGAGAAAATTACGCTTATTGTGGCCTGGGGATGAAGCATATGTGCTTCTCCCTACAAAAGAGAATAAACTATTAATTGCATGGAGAGGACCGTATAAAGTGGTTTCACAGTTAACTGATGTTGATTATATTGTGGATATAAAGGGTCAACATAGAACATTTCACATCAACATGCTCCAAAAATTCCATTCTCGACCTGGTAATCTTCAACCAATTTTCGAGGCCATTGATGCGTCTGACTCAAACTATTCCTCACTTGCTGTAATTCATGATGAGGAGTCTTCATTCGAAGATGTCTCTCTGCCATTATCTTTTGTTCCGCTTCAAGCATCAGAGTCTTGGAGGGACGTTTCTATATCTCCAGATCTATCAGTAAACCAACACACTCAAATTTATACTCTGTTACAATCCTATCAGGATGTGTTGACTGATATCCCAGGTAGTACTGATGTCATCGCTCATGACATTCTACTTCAAGATCAAACACCTATCCGGATAAAGCCATATCCCATACCAATTCATTTTCAGGCTCAAGTGGATAAGGAAATTGATAACATGCTTAAAATGGGTATTATAGAACCATCTCAATCACCTTACTCATTTCCTCTAGTAATTGTTAGGAAAAAAAGATAAGTCCATTAGAATCTGTATAGACTTCCGTCGTCTTAACGGTATAACTTCTACTGATGCAGAACCTATGCCTGTTCTTGATTCCTTACTGGAAAAGATGTCTGATGCCACATATTTCAGTAAACTTGATCTTTCAAAAGGCTACTGGCAGATTCCCTTAACAGATAGATCTAAGCCTTACACTGCCGTTGCCACTCCTAATGGATTATATCAGTGGACTCATATGTGTTTTGGGCTAGTGAACGCACCGGCAACGTTTGTCCGGATGATGAGATTACTATTTGCTGGTCGGCCTGATATCATAACATATATCGACGATATCTGTCTCTTCCACAATTCTTGGCAGGACCATATCTTAGGTCTTCAATCCTTATTGGACATTCTACGCAGTCACCACCTCACAGCTAGACCTTCAAAAGTCCAGATCGGCTATAAAGAAATTTCTTTTCTGGGACATAGAATTTCTCAAGGATTCTTGAAAACAGATGATGACACTGTCTCAAAAATTCTTAATCTTGAGGTTCCTAAAACAAAAAAAAAAAAAACAAGTCATGAGTTTGTTAGGTCTAATCAACTTTTACAGGAAATTCATTCCTCGTTTCTCGGAAATAACTTCCATTTTGCCATCTTTGCTGAAAAAAGGGATGTCCTAACAAAATAGTCTGGACCCAGCCATGCCAAGATGTATTAAACCGTATAAAATTTTCATTTTCAAAGGCACCAATATTGAAACTGCCTAATCCATTTATCTCCTTTACTACTCTCAGGTGTGATGCATCTCAATATGCGATAGGAGCGTCTTTGATGCAACTCCACAACAATGTTTTGCATCCTGTGTTGTATGTGAGCCGCAAGTTATCTTCAACAGAATCGAAATACCCCATTCTGGAAAGAGAGCTCCTAGCAATATCATGGAGTATTTCCAAACTACAAAAATACTTGATTGGGGCTCCATTTGTCATCGAAACAGACCAGAGGGCTCTAGCATATCTACAAAATGCTAATTTTTCAAATCAAAGAACAGCAAGATATGCCCTAAGTCTACAGCCATACTCTTACACCATCCGGGCGATCAAGCGCTCTGAGAACAATTTTGCAGACGTCCTGTCAAGCTGTACAACCATCTAGTCTAGTACTGGTTTGATACATCACGGAATTACCCCAGATGGAGAAAATCTGAGAATCTGTCATATTCAAGTTAGTTGTCTTCGACAATCTACAGGTACACTTATATTTGCCACATTTGACTATCTTTATGTTCATTCCATGAGACTGTTATTCGCATAGTTCAAGGACTTTGTTTACAGCAACTAGTATGCATGGATACTTGCATTATGTGTTGGTAGGAAACTTTATTGGTGATGGATATTCAGGGGAAACTACCTAGTGTATAACTTTTTCTACATGGGACATCAATCATACTCAGGATTCAGGTACATCTCAGTACACATTGTGAACCAAAGAAACTATTCAGGGATAATTTATTACCTTTTATTTGATAACCCATGGTCATGAATCGTGAACTTGAATTATCTTCATGGATTTATGAACACTCACAATTTTTGTGCTCAACAAACTTAATAGTTATATTTACCTAATATATTCTTCTTTTTTGGACACATTAATTTTTATTACTACCTTTGTGCTTAGACTTTGATTAATGGACATACAGGGTTTAAGAAGGAGTATCTCTATGCATTGTCCCTGTCTTCTGCTTTACTAATCTTCTTGCATCTACTGAAGTCTTGTACCAACTGAGCATCTGTCTTGTCTGCACTGACATTAACTACTTTTACCAAACAATACAGGGTCGAGAGAGCTTATTGTGCTTGTCTTAATCATCATGGTATATCATCCATTGAGATTCTGAATAAAGACTCATGTGAGAGAAGAAAACAAAACATAATATGAATGAAAAACAATATTAGAAAAACAGAAAACATTTTTCTCTTATCATGAAGGTATTACATCATGTACTTCATTGCATGTGGCTTACAACTTTCATATATTAGGGTATAATTACTTAATGGTCATCTGTAGCATAATGACTTTGCAATTGTATTAAGTGACAATATTCACTCAGTCTATGACCTGACAGCACTTAGACCGAAATTATGCGACATTAGAGTGAGAATGATTGACAGGTATGGATGGGTTCATATAACATGTAGTCTTAGTTACTGGAAGCCAGCTCAGCTACTTCTTATGTGTCATATTGTCTCGACTTGAGTAAGACTTAGGATTTGATATTTTCATATCAATGTCCTCACGTTGTGTTAAATTTGGCTTTCTCATGACAGACACAGGGGTTGGAGTACTTCCTGGTCTCCGCTCGTATTATATTTGAACTCTTTACTTGGCACTGGAATCTCACTTTATATTTTGTTTACCTACCTCTGAGGAAGAAAAATTTCATTTTTCTCCTCAGACAGGAGAGGGGGGAAGATGTGACGTACATATTATATGCAGTTATTTATGCTCTTATATCTAGCTTTTAAATAGCTTCGTCCACAAGTTTTTATTACCGTCCGTCGCATTGCGGCAGAGACGACGTCACTAATCAGTATGCAAGAGAGGTAAAAAGGTGGGCGAATGATAGCGAAGGGTTCAGGGGGCATTAGTGGATGTGTCGTGGAACAGTGAGGAGGCTGTGTGAATTGCTCGGAGATATTTCAGATGTCGGTGTGTTTGATAGATATGTTCTGAAGTAAGTCTGTTCATCCTGGAATGACAGAGTGCCTGATTCATTCATAGGATAGGTAGAGGAGTGAATAGAAATGATATAGTGATGTTTAAAGACGGAAGACGGGCGATGTTCCCGGTTCTTATATATTCGTATGTTCATAGAGATACAGCTGATTACAGGACTGGATCTCGACATTTACTGACAGACTGTTATATGCCAGAATCTGTGTTTACCCTATGCCATGGGAGTTATGTGTAGTGGAAGAGGTCTTACAAGTAATACTTCACTGGAGCATACGTTTTATCCATAATAAACATGTTCGTGATGTGCATAAGCTGGACGTTTCTTCAATTCTTGTGCGGATGTTTATGTAGCAAGTTTAAGAACTCTTGTATGATCACTTGGCTACTGCAAATATGTTTTACTCTTCCATGAATTAAATCATTAAACCTAAGAGCAAGTTGGAGAACGCCACAGTGGTTTTACAGAAGAATGTTAAACATAGCATGGACAGTTAAAATGAGTAATGTGGTTTTACAGAAGAATGTTAAACATAGCATGGACAGTTAAAATGAGTAATGTGGTTTTACAGAAGAATGTAAAACATAGCATGGACAGTTAAAATGAGTAATGTGGTTTTACAGAAGAATGTTAAACATAGCATGGACAGTTAAAATGAGTAATGTGGTTTTACAGAAGAATGTTAAACATAGCATGGACAGTTAAAATGAGTAATGTGGTTTTACAGAAGAATGTTAAACATAGCATGGACAGTTACAATGAGTAATGTGGTTTTACAGAAGAATGTTAAACATAGCATGGACAGTTAAAATGAGTAATGTGGTTTTACAGAAGAATGTTAAACATAGCATGGACAGTTAAAATGAGTAATATGGTTTTACAGAAGAATGTTAAACATAGCATGGACAGTTAAAATGAGTAATGTGGTTTTACAGAAGAATGTTAAACATAGAATGGACAGTTAAAATGAGTAATGTGGTTTTACAGAAGAATGTTAAACATAGCATGGACAGTTACAATGAGTAATGTGGTTTTGCAGAAGAACGTTAAACATAGCATGGACAGTTAAAATGAGTAATGTGCTTTTACAGAAGAATGTTAAACATAGCATGGACAGTTAAAATGAGTAATGTGGTTTTACAGAAGAATGTTAAACATAGCATGGACAGTTAAAATGAGTAATGTGGTTTTCATGACAGACGTCAATGTGCAAATGAAGCTTATTCCATAAGTTTAGAAGAAAGTGGCAGGATAAACGTGGACACAGTCTACCAGGACAAGATTTTAAAAGATACGCCAACATTTAGGAGAAATGTTGTCACAAAAGAACTATTAATTTGTCAGTTTCCGTTCCATTAGATCAGTATCACTTCTCCCCAAGTCATGCGGGAAGGTTACGCCGTAGCTTCATTTTTAACACATACGTATAGTTTTTATTTCAAAGATCTAATGACGGTGACCTGTAAAGAAATGACCAAAGTAGAAACAGTGCCGTCTGTAATACATGTAAATGCACACTATAATTAAAAGCCCGTCAATTTTGACGGGTTACATACTAGTAAATATAGATTCTTCATGACAGAGAAGCAGCATTTGTAAGCCAAAGGAAATTATATGAATAATAAGCGTAAAATACATTTAACAAAAGATTTACAAATTATATTACTATGTCAAAATAGACAGTGATATTCTATAAAATATAAACCATGGTGTTACTTATTTAATTAATTATGGTATTTGCTATGTATTTAGTTTTGTCGTTGTGCATTTGAAGCCGCTGTAGCGGAGTGGTTAGTGCACTGGCTTCCTAACTCGGTGGTCCATAGTTCAATCCCCAGTTGAGGATGGATTTGTTTAGACCGCAAACGGCTCCGAGGTCTACCCAGCCTCATGAATTGGGTACCAGAGCAACTCTGGGAAGGATAAGGCGGCCGGCACAATGCTGACCACATCACCCTGTTATGAGTAAAATTCATAATATGTCTGTCGATATCAAAATGGTTCGACAAGGTTTTTCGTTTGTTTATTATATGTAGTCATTGGTAACACAGGAAGTGACGTCATTGCCTCTTGTGCACATCGGCAGACGTCAAAGTTGCGATCAGCAAAAGTGGGAGATCGGCTGCAAAATTATTCTATGTGTGTAGTTGTGTCAAGTGGACGTATGTCTCTGAGCTCGTGAAATATATATTAATTGTGTATAATCCCAATGATGTTCCAGCACTAGATCATCAATATGCCTCTGTTAGTTGATAATAGTTATATTTAAAAAGGGAATCTGGATTCTGTTTAAAAAGTGAGTCAGAACTAAATAAACTGGGAAGTCGATCTAACGACAGTGTTTCGAGCTATGACATTACAGAGACTCTTTTATGACGGCTTAAAGAATGCCATTATACGCTGTGTAACTGATAATGGAGCATCGTCTCATGTTTTATTAAACATTTGTGAATCGTTTCCCCTTCGCTTTCAACTACTTGACTATGGCAGTTTGGTGTGGATTGTGTGCGGTGGTCTTGTGATAAAACCCTAGCAGTTCTTGGCCAGAGTAATTAGAAAGTTACTGCATATGAACATTATAACTATAATAATTTAAAAGACCCCGTAGCGCAACAATTGGAGGCCTCAAGCTGGGATCCTGAGGAGATGTCAGGAATTTTTTATGTTAGAATGATGCTATAATCAGGTTGGTGAAGCAGGTAGAGTGAAGAGCATAGATAGGGTAGGGGTAGTAGGGATTATAGATTGTGTGGGGAGAGCGTGTTACATGGTAGGGGGAGCATAGAGAGCAGCTAGGAGGGGTGGTAGAGAGGAGGGGAGGGTAAGAGAAGTGTAGACAGGGAAAGGGTGGTGGGGGAAGCGTAGAGGGGGTGTAGAAGGTAGGGTTGATAAGAGGGTAGGGGAAAGAGAGTAGAGGCATTATAAAGGGGAGAGGGTAGTGGTTAGAACAGGGTACAGGGGAGCGTAAAAGGCGTAGGGGAAGAGGGTACAGGGGAGCGTAAAAGGCGTAGGGGAAGAGGGGAGGGTAGCTGGGGGTGGTAGGGGTAGAGGGAACAGTCTGTGGGGATTAGTCTCAGGGCATAGCACCAGTGTGACGTCTCATAATGATAGTACTATCAGCTGTTAGACATCTCATTATTATACTACTAGCAAGGGGTGTAGAGTGCACGGTAGAAGTGACGGGTAAATAGAGCGGGGTAGGAGGTAGAGACGAGGGGGAGGGTGATAACGGCACCAAGGTCAAGTATCAGAACTGATAACCACTATCACAGATGAAGAAACCAATGGTAGCGAAGATGACAAGATGGAAAAACTGAAGTCAGCACTGAAGAAAATCAAGATGGGCAAAGCAGCAGGACATGATGGTATAACAGCAGAAATGGTTAAGTACACAGGAGTAGCAGGCGACCTATTACTAATGAAGGTCATACAGGCAGCCTGGTTCCACAAAACCAAACCAACGAATTGGGAGATAGCCATCATAACACCCATTTTCAATAGTGACAATGAGGAAATCATAGATACATATGTCTTCTCAGTGGCGTTGTAAAATCTAACCTAGAATCCAGAGACCGAGACACACGTAGATGAACCACAAATTGACGAGGTCTAATGTGCCTTCCGATTAAACCAAAGTACTCAAGACCTTATGTTGACACTCAGACAGCCGTGCTCCACCATGAAACGTCTCGTGTCAGGGATGATCGAGTCCTTAAACTTCTCCAAGGTTATCATTTCCTGCAGCCCTTCAGAAGATTCTTAAAAGGTGCTGAGGGACCCCCACTTTTCCAGGTATGTTTCTATTGTGGCAGCGAAATGTCTAAATAATTCATGAGTTTGTCGTTTAGCCTCACGAAACTTGCTGCAAAAAAAGTAGCAGCGTTATGTTGGAAACGCTGGAGGAAAGCTTTCTTTAACATTTCCTAGTTGTTTTTCTCCTCCATCGGCATCTTTACAAATACACCATATGCTGATCCACACACTCTAAGATTGCTTCACGTTATTTTTCTCCCTCTGTAAGCCATAGGTAGCGGCTAAATATTCAAATCTAGAGGGATAGACATCTAGTTCTTCTGAGGCCTCGGAGTAGATATCTAACAAAAAAAGCCGCACTAGGCGCTGTCGCGTGAGAGATGATTCCCCTGTCGCTGCCTTCAAAATTTTCCGGCCGATTATCAATATCTCAGAGACATGGTAATTCAGGAGATACAAGGAGCTGAGAATGAAAAGAGGGTGCAAAAGCGGTGCTGCAGGCCCAACAAGGCCAATGGACTACATGGGAAGGAGCCCTGCAAAGGTCCTTGACATGAATGTTATAGGGCACATATAGACTCAGCTTTATTATTAGATCAATGTATGACCTCCTGCCATCGTCAGCAAATTGCATGAGATGGGGAAAGTCTGATGATGCGGAGTGCCCCCTGTACCATGAAAGACATACACTTGAACACGTGCTCGCAGCTTGCAAGGTGTCATTAGGGTAAGGGCAATACACATTTCACCACAACAAAGTACTAAATGAGCTGCCTGCTACAATAGACTTGGTAAGGGTGAAGGCGACATAAAAGTCAGATCGAGCACCGCAAATACATACTTTCTGAGAGCAGGAAAGATAGCACATCCCAAACCAAGTAAATCAAGTAGCAGTTTACCATCGCTTCTTGACTGTGAAATGACTGGGAGATGGCAGTAGACCTATCTGGGTTATTGGCATACCAAGAGAGTATCAGAGGATCTCGAAGACGTCCAGATATAGTGCTGCATTCCTCATCATCGCACCAGATTATAATGATTGAGCTGACCGTGTCATTTGAATCCACACTGGACGAGCAACACTCGTTCACATTGGCCAAGTCATATGATCTGGCCATGGACATAAAATCACGACAAGGGTCATGGATGTTGAGAAGGGTGCAAGAGGTCTCGTGGCGGCTCCAGTGTATGATCTACTGAAGCTGTTGGGGTTGAGGGGACAGTCAAGAACACGGGCGCTTAAGAGGCTCAGCGGAAAAGGCAAAGTGCTGGATGTGGAACAACCGCAACGGGCAGTGGAACTCGGCACAGTAATTTGTTTTCAACATAGGTGTTACATTCACAATTGCCTCCAGCTGGCAGAGAATAGGAGTGAATTTCAAAGCTGCAAAAAAGGTGGAGTGGGTCCAATTCTCTGCAGAAGACAACAGGAGGCTGACACTTGGGAATCATGACTCAAGTGAGCCCGCCCCCCTTAGAGTGTAAATGAGATTAAGGGGCCGAAACATTTTTTCGATGGGAGGACACTCTTCTGATGATCAGATTGTCTCATGTTTTATCGCTCTGTATAGAGTTTCCTATCATATATATATATATATATATATATATATATATATATATATATATATATATATATATATATATATATATATATATATATATATATATATATATATATATATATATATATATATATATATATATATATATATATATATATATGAGCATCCGATTGACACAGTGGTTAGAGCGCTGGTCTCTCGCGGCTAAGGTGATGGGTTCGATTCATGGTATCATCACGCTCCAGTCTACCCGGCTGTAAATGAATACCCGACTTTGCTCTTGAGTTAGGGAAGGAAAAGAATCGAGGAAGGGAACTGGTGCCCTTTTGATGCTGTACCTAGTATAGTGAAGTCTCTAACACTTCATTCTCCTACGGCAGTATCTGCTATGGGACTACCTTGACCTTTTTATATAAATGTGCTCTTTAATAATTATAATCATGGTGTTTTATATAAATGTGCTCTTTAATAATTATAATCATGGTGTTTTATATAAATGTGCTCTTTAATAATTATAATCATGGTGTTTTATATAAATGTGCTCTTTAATAATTATAATCATGGTGTTTTATATAAATGTGCTCTTTAATAATTATAATCATGGTGTTTTACATAAATGTGCTCTTTAATAATTATAATCATGGTGTTTTATATAAATGTGCTTTTTAATAATTATAATCTTTGTGTTTTATATAAATGTGCTCTTTAATAATTATAATCATGGTGTTTTATATAAATGTAATCTTTAATAATTATAATCATGGTGTTTTATATAAATGTAATCTTTAATAATTATAATCATGGTGTTTTACATAAATGTGCTCTTTAATAATTATAATCATGGTGTTTTATATAAATGTGCTTTTTAATAATTATAATCTTTGTGTTTTATATAAATGTGCTTTTTAATAATTATAATCTTTGTGTTTTATATAAATGTGCTCTTTAATAATTATAATCATGGTGTTTTATATAAATTTAATCTTTAATAATTATAATCATGGTGTTTTATACACACACACACGTATATATATATATATATATATATATATATATATATATATATATATATATATATATATATATATATATATATATATATATATATATATATATATATATATATATATATATATATATATATATAAAACACTGTGATTATAATTATTATAGAAAATCAGAGGCAAACCAAAAAAAAAAAAAGACACACACACAGAAGATAACTAGATACAGAACTGAAAAACATTGAGGAATACGTGGAAAGACCTTATGCGAAAGGCACCTGACAGGAGGATTTGGCATGTGTTTGTTGAAGGCCTATGCTCCTTGGGGAGATAACGGGTATTGAATTGATTGAATAATTATTAGAATGCTATCTTAAAATATTTCTGTATGTTTTAAAGTCAATACATGGACTTATCTTACAAACAAATTAATTATATATACTGTATATATTTATTAATATTGTAACGTTGTGATTATAATTATTTACAATCGTGACCACCGGAGGACTATCATTTGTGCTATTCGTATTTCGTACGAATGTTTCCTTACTTGTAAACTCCGATACCAAATACAAAATCAACGAAAAGTTACAATAGACCATCGGTGGCGCTAAAGGTGAACATTACCTAAAAGATTGGTGTAGTGCGCTATGTGGCGCCAATAAAACATTTTGTTGTGCTCATATGCGACCAGTAGATAATGTTTTTCCGTCTATTATCATTGAAAGTGGCAGAAGATATAAGTGTTCACTACTTTAACATGTGCATCGAACTCTTATTATTATTTCAAGTATTTTTATTCTAAACATGGGAAACAAAACTTGTTTCAACAATTTAACACAGTTACTGATCAAAATAAGAGAATATTTTATGCCTTACATAATTTTGTAAAATGAATTAACAAAATTAAATAAATAATGAACCTCTGTTTTTAAGTTTGATATTCTTTTTAATAGTTGAATTGTTTCCCTTTGGAAATAAATATAATGTATTCCCCTAACTTTGTTTTCTCTCTGCTGTTTAAAGTAACACGAGTTAAGTTTTTTTTTGTTTGTTTCACTTTCGTCTAAAATTCAACATCCCGTCAAAACCTGACAAGAGGTGTGATCTCTTGGTTGTAAGTGGGCTATTTTTGACCGCTGGACTGTTAACTCGGTCCTTTCTTTTTTAAAAATTAACTGTACCTAGTTATTTCTGTGAAGGACCGCTAGCTGGGTGTCTTGTCGTCACGTCGCAGGTTTATTCCAGTGTTGCTGCTACTCCGTTCATATACTTATTTATTTATATATTCTAAGTGTAATGATTTTACCTCTATATCTATTATTGCTAGTGTACCGACGTGTCGTTAAAAGTACTACTAGCTGAAATGAAGATCCATGTGTGTTTTTTGTTTCCTCTTGTGTCTACCGATAGTGTGGTCTTCCTTAACTCAGGCTGATTTATGACTTAATCAATGACGATTTGACGTATGGTGCCTAAAATTGCAATAAGTAATTCTTTCTTTGGGTTGTTTATTGTTTCAATGTTTTGTTTTATTTGATATGTCAGTGATAAATTGTCTCTCTTGTTCTACGGTTTTTGTTGGTGGAATGTCTGTTTTATTTTTTTAACCAGTATTTATATAACTATAATCCCTGTAGACAAATGTCGGACTTGGGGTTTGATGTCTAGTTTCTGCTTACTTGACAGAGTGTTTGTAATCAATCTATTTATTGTCTTAATTAAACGTTTCAACAATCATTCTCATACCACTATGACACATATTAATAATTTCATAAAACATATGTGATAGCGTTGCAGTTCTGCTCCAGTCAGATCGTAAGTAGATTAGTATTACTAATCTATTGCAGTTGGATAGTCTGTAGCTCTGTCAACTTACAAATATGTCCCAGGCATGTCTCTGTAGTTCTATCAACATTACAGATTTTTCTCAGTTATCTCATCCCATGTGTAGTTCTGTCAATAAAAATCTGTCCCAAGCAGATCATCTGTAGTTATGTCAACATTACAAATCTGTCCCAGTTATCTCAACCCATCTGTAGTTCTGTAAACAATACAAATCTGTTCCAGGCAGATCATCTGTAGTTCTGTTAACATTACAAATCAGTCCCAGTTAGGTCAGCCCATTTCTTAATTTCAGGGTAGCAATTGTTCTGGTTTCTGAGGAAGAAAGTCCATAATTTATGACCAGTTTTATTAAAGTTGGGTTAACAAAAACATAGGTAAAGCTTTTTACTAGGACATAGTACACACAAAAAATTGTCAACGTTACGGCCATGTCTTCATCAAGGACAGAACTAAGAAAAACGGAAGGGCAAAGAAAGAATTAAAAGTAAAATTAATAACAAATAAATACAAAAGATTAATTAAGAGAAACGTGTATTCTTTTAGCAAGTTCACTATTTGTTTGTGGAATGATATCCCTTGGCACAAAGCTGCCTCCCATAATAGTGCTTTACGTCGAGGTATGACAGTAATTTTGTACGTGTCGATAGATATATACATATATCGTTTCTGGTTTGTGAGTAGTGTCTATACATTATGTTGCGTTTGGGAGCCGCGCTGATGTAAAAGTTACCACACTGCGCTGGCGATCGGGTGATCCAGGTTCAAGCCCGGGCGAGTTCATTTGAAGAAGTGTCGTCGACCGGAACTTGGACAGGATTAATTCGAGCCATGGGCGAAAACATTTGAAGGAGTGTCGTCGACCAGGGACTGGCGGCTCCTAAGCCGACCCAGCTCTAATGGGTACCCTCCGAAGACGGCGAAACAAAAAAAATTACGTTTGTGAGTTGTTAAAGTTTAGAACTGAACGCCAGCTGCGTTCCTGTTATAGCGACTATGTACGGTAATGTGCGATGTCTGCACGAACCGGATGTTGTTGAGTGACCAGACAAGAGCCGCTCGTTTTTCCACTGTATGATGCTGGATGGCAGCTCAGCTAGGAACATAAGTTCCTTATCATGTTTTCATTGTGTACAAAATGATCTTGTTTGTCAGCATGTGTGTTCTAGTCAAGTAATTATATATTTGGTTTATTTATACAAGGCCTTAGGTATTATTTTGTGAACGGACTGAACACCACTGACGACAAGGTACACAACAATATATATATATATGGGAGCCGCGCTGGTGTAATGGCTAAGACGTTGTACTGGCGACCAAGTGTTCATGGTTCAAACCCGGCCGTCGGCGTTTGAAGAAATGTTTACGACCGGAAATTTGACTGAATAACCTGAACGGCTCCTGCACCTAAATCCCGTGTGGATGGGAAGGAGCGAAGCTCCTGACCGGGTTGGAAGGAAAGTCCACTGACCCCCCCCCCAGCCTCGCAATGACATGTCATTGGGCCGAAAGAGCTGGAAAGCTCGAGTGCCGCTGGTTATAGAAAAAAAAAAGAATTTATATATATATATATATATATATATATATATATATATATATATATATATATATATATATATATATATATATTTTTAAATATATATATATATATATATATATATATATATATATATATATATATATATATATAATTTAACAAATATACTTAAATAGCCGTGTTCATTAGTCACGCTTTGTGATTAACTTGTATCACTGGCGCTGTCTGTGATAAACATGTACATATAAGTAGAATCCTTTCTTTGGGACGTTGTGGACTCTTTTATTTGTCGAGATGTTAGAGATAGCAGTTTATGTCGCGAGGATAAATAATCAACTCGTCATGATTTCTTAGATATTACTATCCTTAGATATCATTATCCTTATCTCGAATGGGTATCTTTATTTTTTTAATGAGCTGAATTCGGAAAACCTTATTGATATTATTCCATAGGCGATACCTATTCAGAGACCCATCTATTTTCGTAGCGGACGACACACAGTTAGAAGTACAATAAGACAACATGAGTATCTTCATGATCACAACAGCAAGTCATCTTTATTAATTTTGACAACATACCGTTTACTGAGGGGAATACATACAATTATCTCCATATAACTCTGAACTATTGGTGACCTTGTTTTCTTTTTTAACTGAGAATTTTCATCCTTTCATTTTGTTATCCATTTTTTAAAATAATTTCTATTTTTGCGGCATCTTTTTAATGATTTTTTTTTAAAATTTGGCCCGAGCGCATACAAATAATTAACTTTTCTTAATTACTGTGCTGTGTTTAGCAGTTGATGAAATGTTCACACAGTGACATCCTTGGTTATTTATGATTTAATTGTGTCTTAGATCTGGATTGTGCAAACGATGATAATGAATTAACATAGTACACTCACAGACACCACTCACACACAAGGTCAATGCACATAACGATCTCTTTGCTTGCCGTTCAATTGATAAGGGAGGTAACTTTAAGACAAGCGATCACATTATTTTAGAAAACAAGTAACACGTTTATTTAAAAAAGTATCCTTTTGAAATTATTATTTCCACAAAATCTTTTAATTACATAAATTGGACAATGTATGTTATTTTAACAGTAATAATATAATAATAATAATAATAATAATAATAGCCCCTTCAATCATAACTGACTATGGGAATGCGCCCCTGAGGTGGCAGTCCTCAGCTGCTTATTTTCCTGGTGCTCCTTTCGACGTTTTCTCCCCTCCTCTGCTTCTTGTGTGAGCCTCTCTTCGCCCAATCTGAGGTGGTGCCATAAATAGCATCGCCACTTAGTGCGATCGGCAGCTTCATCCTCCCATGTTGCTGGATCCATGTCCAGTGCCCTCATATCTCTCTTGCACACATCTTTGAACCTCAGCTGTGGTCGCCCAACTGTTCTCTTGCCATCTGCTAATTGTCCGTAGAAGATATCTTTTGGGATGCGACCATCTTCCATGCGGCGAACATGGCCAAGCCAGCGAAGTCTGCGCTGTCTAAGCAGCGTATACATACTTTGAAGGCCAGCACGTGACAACACCTCGACATTTGTCACTTTACCTTTCCACGAGATGCCGAGGATGCGGCGTAGACACCGCAAATGGAAGGTATTGAGCCTTCTTTCTTGCTTAGCATAGGTCGTCCAGGTCTCGCTGCCATATAGGAGTGTGCTGGTGACGCAGGCATTATATACCGCAGCTTTGGTCTTCATTGTGAGTTTAGAGTTTCCCCAAGCACGCGATGTGAGGCGGGCAAAGGTAGCTGCAGCTTTGCCAATGCGGCTGTCGATTTCTGTATCCAGTGAGAGTTTGTCATTGATGGTAGACCCTAGGTATGTGAAGGGGTGCACCACTGCCAATACATAGTTATCGATAGTGATAACTGGTGCAGCACCCACATCCTGACTCAGCACATTCGTTTTCTTTAGACTTATTGTGAGGCCAAAGTCTTTGCATGCTTTAGTGAAGCGATTCATCAAGCTCTGAAGCTCCTGTTGGCTTTGAGTGACGACTGCAGCATCATCAGCGAACAACAAGTCTCTTATAGTGACCCTTCTGATTTTTGTTTTTGCCTTCAGCCTTGAAAGATTAAACAGACGGCCATCTGACCTAGTGTGAAGGCATATTCCTTCAGTTGCATCTCTGAATGCATGTTTCAAGAGTAAGGCAAAGAAGATTCCGAAGAGGGTCGGAGCCAGAACACAGCCTTGTTTAACGCCACTTCGTATATCAAAGGGCTGTGACGTGCTTCCAGCATATTGGACTGTTCCCTTTATGTCGTCATGGAATGACTTTATCATTTCCAGCATTTTAGAAGGGCAGCCTATTTTCAGGAGGATTTTAAAGAGTCCATCCCTACTAACCAGGTCGAATGCTTTTGTGAGGTCTATAAAGGCGATATATAATGGTCTTTTCTGCTCTCTTGATTTTTCCTGAAGCTGGCGGAGAGAGAAGATCATGTCTGTTGTTGATCTGCCAGCTCGGAATCCACACTGTGACTCTGGATATATGCGCTCAGCTAACTTGTGTAGTCGCATTAAGATGACTTTGGCAAAAACCTTACCAATAATACTAAGAAGAGAGATGCCTCTGTAGTTATTGCAATCACTTCTGTCTCCTTTATTTTTATACAGTGTTACAATCTTGGCATCTCGCATGTCTTGAGGAATAGTTGTCTCTTCCCAGCACTGGCACAGCATCCTATGCAGGGGATGTAATAGCGTGCTCTTACAGCATTTGATTAAATCAGGAGGAATCCCATCACTGTCTGGTGCTTTGCCAGAGGCCAAGCTATCAATGGCCTTGCTGAGTTCCTCTAATGTTGGTTCGGCATCCAGCTCCTCCATAGTTGGCAGACTATTGACAGCATCAAGGGCTGCAGGCGTAACGGTATTGTCTCTAGCGTAAAGCTCAGAGTAGTGCTCGACCCACCTCTCCATCTGCTTACCCTTATCGGTTAGCTTCTCTCCGCTGATGGTTTTTAGCGGTGCCGTCTTACTTTTATGGGGGCCAAGTGCTTTCTTTATACCGTCATACATTTGTCTAATGTTTCCTGTTTGCGCTGCGATCTGGATGCTCTCACTGAGCTGGAGCCAATAGTCATTTGCACAGCGTCGAACAGTTTGTTGAACTTTGCTTCTCGTAGCCCTCAGGATCTGTAGGGTTCTGGCACTCGGTGAACGTTTGTATTCATTCATAGCACTACGCTTAGCTTCAATGACAGATGCCATCACATCTGATGAAGCATCAAACCAGTCATTTGACTGCTGTTTTCTTACCAAAGGTGGCAAGTGCAGTACTTTGAATGGTGTTCCGTAGATGCTCCCAGTTCTCTGTAATAGTATCACCATGCTGAGGGCTACTGAGCACTTTCTTGAAGGTCGAAGTGAATTGAGCGATCATGAAAGGGTCTGACATCTTGCTGTTATCAATGCGTGGTTTCCCTTCATGTCTGACACGATAGAGTTTTCTTGGTTGTGCTCTGATTTTGCAGCAAACCAAGGAGTGATCTGTGTCACATTGCCTAGGTATGCTTTTGATTACTGCTGCTAGATTCTCGTAGAACTCATCTTTAGCTTCTGAGGCAGAGTACAGAGTAGGAGCATACACACTGACAAGGGTGATGGGACCTGTGCTAGTTTGCAGGCGGAGCGTTAACAGGCGTTCTGATCCATTCTCGCCTGGTTCAACCATTTTAGTTAGCGATTTTTTGACCGCAAAACCTACTCCGTGTTCTCTAGCTTTATTAAGATCTTTCCCTTGCCAATAAAATGTGTAGTCCTTCTCGCTCACCGTTCCAGAGCCCGCCAGGCGCGTTTCCTGAAGTGCAGCTATATCCACCTGAAGTCGTTTAAGCTCATCATTAATTATGGCTGTCTTCCTTACATCGTTTACATCCTGTAGGTTTTCGGATAGTCCAGTCAACATAGTCCGGATGTTTCAGCATCCCAATCTGAGAGTTTGCTTATTTCTATTTTTTCGATAATTGCTTGGTGCAAAATTTTCTGTCCACAGTTCGGGTTTGACCCTAATCCCCATGCACCCAATGGGGAAAGCAGACAGTGGCGGGACAACACCTTATTGACTGGGGGCTGCCCAGCTTGAAGCGGGCCGTAGCTGTCCAGTGAGATCCTAGAACCTCTCCCACTGTCGGAAGTAGCCCCTGGCGCCATGCCCTACGCCAATTGGGCAAAATGCTTATAACCGGTAACTGCTACTTCCCGTGTTTTGCCGACACCTATAGGGTGAAGCTGGAGTGTCCTCTCCAGGGCGCGAGCTTGGGCACAGTTATATGGAGATCACGCTGTTGCCCATGCAGCATGTTCCCCCTCTCCACACAGCCGGTAGATCCAAAGGAACGGCAGTAGCCGATACAGTTTGGTACCAGCCATGTCGCAGGAGTTGCCAGAATAATGTCGAATCGACATTAAACTGTCTTAGGGACTCCGACTCCGGATTTATCCTCAGGGTTTACCCCCGAAGCCAATTCCACAAATGGATATTCCCGCAAGGCAGCGGTGGTTTGAATTCAGAGTTCCTTCTCTTAGATAAGCTACCAACCAAGGATCACGAGCCCTATCTGTCCGAAGCTGCTGGTTTTAAGGCGCCAGTTGCTCGCCTTTGCCCCTTCTCCCGTCAGTGGAAACAGTTTAACAGTATAAATATCTTATTTAATATATTTTAGTTATGGAAATTTTAATTATTTTAATCAATAAAATTACAAATTATGTGCTTGACTCACATGTCGGTCAAGTCAAAACATGTGGTCTCTGTAACCTCTTAATGGTAATACATTATCAAAACTGACCATTTCTGTACTTGACAAAATGCTGTAAAAAAATAATAAATTGCAATTTGCTAGATGTTTCCTGTACCACAGGTGGGGCTAAAGTTTACTGTCTCGAGTTCCATAGCCCATTGCGGTTGTTCCACAGCCAGAATGCTGCCTTTTGTGCAGCTTTTCGTCATTTACAAGAATGTCTTCTTACTACCAAGAGATGTTTGACCTGTCAGACACTAAATTTATTGATGTATGTTGATATTTACTGGTGTGTGTATTAAATGTTGGGAAATGTAATGATACGCAGCTGGCTGTCAAACATCCTCACATAATAAAGCATAATCACGAAGCCTGAACACACTGGATACAACTCGACACGTTTTAATCAACCATGTTATTAGAAGCAGAAAAACAGAAAAGAGGAAGTAAAGCATAAGGGCAAGTAACTTTATTAGGAAACAAAGTAACCATGGAGACATATATTCAAACGACCCCATCAACAATGTTATAACATAGATACGTTGATTATCGGCTTATTTGATATAGACCAGGGTTTCTCAACCGAGGATCCACAGTACCTTAGTATTCCCGAGAGAGGTCGCTAGGGGTTCCGTGAGGGATTGGGAATGAAAAAAATACAGATAAATTTTCGAGCCTGCCAATGTTAGCGCACGCAGTGGAGGACAGTGACTGGGCAGGCTCTATTTTTATTCATATTGCTTTGGCCTATAGTTTTTGTAGCTTTACAATTCAGCATCGCAATACATTTTCATGTTGTAAATAGGAAAATGAAAATCAATTTACAACCTTTATTTAAATTAAATGTACCGTGTCTGCCGCAGACACATTTCATCCCATTTTGGCTTAAGCCAGTTTTATAGAAAGGTTGGCTTAAAAGTCATTTTTAGTTTTAAATATGGAAGAAGCGAGCCGCGCTGGTGTAATGGTTACCACACTGCACTGGCAATCAGGTGTTCAAAGTTCAAGCCCGGGTGTAGGCATTTGAAAGAGCGTCATCGACCGGGATTTTGCTTGAATAACCTGAACGGCTCCTGAGATAAACCCTCTGTGGATGGGAAGGAGCGAAGCTCCTGACCGGGTTGGAAGGAAAGTCCACAGGCTCCGCAGCCTCGCAATGACATGTCATTGGGCCGAAGGGCTGAAAGATGAAGTGCCCCTGGTTAAGAAAAAACAATGGAAGAAACAACTCTTGCACATTCCATGTTTAATTAGCTATTTACAGAGTGGAAATTTGTGATCAGACTTTTAGGCCCACTTGAATAGAGTTAAAAAAAATTAAGTAGGAAATTTAAAAAAGGAGAAACTGAACTTTCTTCTACATACACTACTAACATGGCATTAGAGATGATATTCTTTGAGAGGAGTGGGAACCACACAAATAACAATAGGCTAACAAGTTGGTAAAAAAGTCACAGATACACATAAAAAAATCATTATCTACGATAAACAGCACTGTCAGTTATTGGATTACTATATTTACAACTTACGTATCACGTCAGTGTTTATATTCCAAGAATTTTCCTTAGGCAGGTTGTGTGGAATGAGAACAATTTGGACACAAACTCTAAACAGTAATCCACAAACATATTCAGCATAGACATCTTTACCAATGATTCTAATCATGTCAAAATCCGCCCTCCTCTGGTCTCCTAGGTAATGAGATCGGATGCCCAGCCTTCTATGACGATTGTCGTGCTTAGATAGGTTTTAAATTTATTTATGGTCCCGCCTGAGTATAGTGGATGGTGATGAGTAAGTGAGAAGTAAAGGTGTAAGAAAATAGATTTCACGATTGAATAGTTTAAGGAGAAGATCTGTCTCTGGAATGAGTAGTTTCTCTAGTCCAGCCTATCTATACGACTATAATTTAGTATAAGACAATCTTGCACCTCCCTATATCTAGAAATATGAGTTTACTAAACACATACACACAAGTATGTGACAACAAGACACACAAACGTGAAAAACTATGGTAAATTGGGTATGGATCTGACCCATCGAAACCTTTTTTTTTTTTTTTTTTAAATTGTTGTCGATAATGAGATATCACCGAAAAGGTTCTTCTGCAAAAAAATGTAACTTAGTAGTTTTTTAACAAAACTGATATTTAAAAAAAAAAATGCTGTCGATAACGAGATATAGTCGAAGAGTTTGTTCATTATTTCTTCTGCGAAAAATATAACTTAGTAGTTTTTAAACAAAATGGATTTTGTTTGTTTGTTAATGCTGTCTGGATATTAGAGTCACACGAGTACGGCAATAATATTTTAATCTTGTTGTTGTCCGATCATGTTTAGACGAGCATTATACATTTGTACCATCTACATGGCTATTCGGGGCTTTACATTTTGTATTAATAAAATTAGAATTACAAAACAGAGAAAGATAGTAAACTGTAGGGACTACTTTTGTAATTAAACTGACCTGTACTCCACCCATTAACGTGAGGAAAGAACACTATAAAATGTAAAATCTTACACATATTTTGGCAGAAATATAGACAAAGTTGAACGGAACGGACAATGATATAAAATTAAGACTACAAAAAGCAAGAGAAGCTTTCATTGCAATGGGAAACATATGGAGATCAAGAGAACGTAAGTCAAACACAGAAATAAGTATCTTCAACTCAAAAGTCTAGTTAATCTTATTGTATGGCTCTGAAACATGGAGAACAACAAACAAGTTAAAGACATTTATAAATGGGTTCTTGCGTAGAATAGAAGGATTGAAATGGAATGACAAAGTCATGAGTGTGGGAACTGATGACAAGAACCAGACAAGTGCCAGTGGAAGAAGAGATAAGAAGAAGACGTTGACGATGAATAGGACACACATTGAGAAAACTTGTTGATAGCATTACAAGGTAGTCCTTGTTCTGGAATCCACACAGAAAGAGAAGCAGAGGTAGACCAATAAACACATGGAGAAGACAACTGCAGACAGAATTGGACATGATGAGGAAAACTTGAGTTGATGTCACGTGACAGGAGGACGTGTCATGTGTTTATTAAAGGTCAATGTTCCTTAGGGAACTAAAGGGTATTGACTGATTGATATTTATTTATGAAATATATTTAGAAAACAAGGTTAAAATAAGTATGTTTGATTTAACAACCTCATATGAAATTATTTTAAGTTTTGTGGAGGGAAAATTAGTCCATGTACTGGGTTTCAGCCTTAGATCTTAGCTTTAGCAGTTTTCGCCCGGGTTTTGATGTATGAAAGTATGTTTCAAAAAAACAGTAGTTTACTGATAGCAATGAAATTATTTTAAGTTTTGTGGAGGGAAAATCGCCATGTAAGTAAGCCTTAGATCTTAGCGCAGTTTTCGTACAAGTATGTTCAAAGTAGTACTGATAGCAATTCGCCGTAAGTAACGCGTGTACACGTTCGATATGGTAGGTAGATGTCATGGATGAGGGCACATTATCGACGTTAAAAGATACAAATAAATAAATAAAAATATAAGACGAATCCTAACTTAGTCTTATAAATTATATTTATTTAAGAGAAGAGCCAAAATAAAACTTGTAATTATTAAACTATAAATTTTAGGTTACAGAATAAACAATAATACTAATTTCGCAATATAAATTTGTATTACCTATCTTAAAGAAAAGTATTGCAATAAATACTTTCCCTACAATTTTATTTGTTGTTTTTATAGAGGTTCTCTCCCGTTGCTACAAAAATATCAGGAATAAATTCCCCTTTAAAAAGAAACGTCCTCACACAATCCTTACATAAACAACACGTAAAGTTTTTTCCACACCAGATACGGTAGTAGGGACGCGAAGTGTTAAAGACTACACTATACTACGCCCAGCTTATGATTAGGTGACCGGTTCCATTACTCTGTACCTTTGCCTTCTTAAATTTGTGTTGCTATCAGTTCCGGCAAACCAGGTAGATTATCAAACCTATCTAACACCTCTACTAGTGGACCACTAATGCAAAGCAGGGGAGGCAATCCGTGACACTTGTAATAATCTAACCCGGCCCCCCCCCCATTTCCCCCTGTAATAAAAGAATGAGTGATACAAATTAACACACACTATAGTGATAATTGGTGTAGTAAATGAACTAACCCCGAAAATAATTTTTGCGTGGCCAAAATTTGTGGATATAAGATTGACGTGTTAAAGACTCCACTTCCATCACACAGAAAGAGAGCAGACACCAGATAGGAGATAGGAAACATTTCTAGTATCGGACTTGATTAATACCAGAAGTAATCGATACAATTAAAAGTGCTAAACTTCAGATAGTGTAGTCATAGTCATTGTTTCCGGGAATCTTCCCCAAGTACTAAAGCTAGAATTTGTAGATTAACAATTATCGTTAACTACACCTCACGGTAGAAGGGGAACGACTACGTAACGTTAACTACAACTTGGGAAGACGCCACCTCCACTGTTGAAGTAATCACTATCTACCATTCTGTACAAACGTCAGCTATACCCTTCCTAAAGCAGGGAGTAATTGTTATATGTATATTTTAACTTTCTTAGATGTGTATTTTAAAATGTATAAATATGTTTATGTATGTAAAGTTGTCTTACTAGCAATAGACTGGGTTTTGAGATCATCGACAACACACAACAGAAATGGAATCCAGTGGACTCTGACTAAGCAGTTGGATGATCTGGATTTTGCTGATGACTTGGCTCTTCTGTCCCATAACCGTAATCAGATGCAGGACAAATTAAAAACACTCGATGAGAGGTCACAGCAATTGGGTCTGAAAATACACAGGGAAAAGACACAAATAATGAGAATGAATGCAGGTGGTGATGACAGGGTTGAACTTGAAGAAACACCAATACAAGATGTAGAATCGTACACATATCTTGGCAGTAGTGTAGACGGAGTTGGAGGGACGGACAGCGTTGTCAAAGTGGGAATGCAGGGGGAAAGAGGGGCTTTCATTGCGTTGGGAGATGTGTGGAGATCGGGAGTGATCGGATCCGGCGCGAAAATGGGGGTCTTCGGCTCGGGTGTGAGGTCGGTCCTGTTGTGTGGCTCTGAGGCGTGGAGATCTGCAGGGACGGCGGCCGGGGAGCTACAGACTTTCGTGGGTTGGTGTGTCACGAAAGGGTTTGGTGTTATGAGAAGTATAAGTTTATCCTGGACAAAAAGATGTATCAGGTGATACCAGGATTGTGCCAAGTAAGGGACTGGTCTTACAAGAAGTACTCCCTTTTCTGAAAAGAATAAGGTTGTATTGAGGATCTCATTCAAATATGTCCGGGGTGCTAGAGTCTGGAGGGAGTCAGAGATTGGAAATGGTCACTACCTGCTAACAATCAAAAGAACAACTGAAAGAGTTGCTCAGCCTAGGAACTGCCCAACATCACGCAAGAAACTAAGTAGACGAACGGGAGACATGAGCGTTAAAACCTACAAGATGAGAGAGCCCGAAATTAAGACCAGATATCAGTGGCTTATTGCTGCAGCGGTGAGCGACACAGAAGAACAACCTGATGACTTGGAAACGCTCTGGCTTAAATTCAACGACATCATAAAAACAGCTGCTGCAGAAGCATGTGGTGAAGTCCGACTTGAGAACAAGAGAAAGAGGACACACTGGTGGACAGAGGAAGTCAAAGAGAAAATAAAAAGAAGAAAATAGCATGAAAACAATACTTAGGAACTAAAAGCGCAACAGGACAAGTGGAGAAATATAGAGAATATGTGACACTCAGAACAAAAGCAAAAAAAAAAAAAAAAAAAAACAAGGTGCTAGCAGCAAAACAAAAGTCCTGGGAAGAATTTGGAGAAAAGCTAGAAAAAGATGCGCAAGAAAACCACAAATTGTTCTATAAGACCCTAAAGAACCTAAGAAATGAAAAACAATGCCCTCTCGAGGTTATAAAGGACAAGCAAGGCAAATTGCTTACTACCCCGAAGGAAGTAATGGAAAGATGGATAGAATATTTCTCAGAACTCCTTGATGGTGAGCATGGTGAAGCATCATAAATGATAACCACTAGCACAGAAGAGAAAACCAATGATGGTGACGATGGCATAAAGATGGAAGAACTGAAGGCAGCACTGGAGAAAATCAAGATGGGCAAAGCAGCAGGGCATGATGGTATAACACCAGAAATGGTTAAAAACATCGGAGCATCAGGCGACATATTACTCTTAAACAAGACCATACCAAAGGACTGGGAGATTGCCATCATAACACCAGTTTTCAAAAAGGGTGACAATCGACAATGTGGAAACCATAGAGGCATATTCCTTCTCAGTGTCCCTGGTAAAATCTACTCTAGAATGCTAGAGCAGAGACTCCGACGCCTAGCTGTGCTACAATTGGATGATGTTCAGTGCGGATTCCAAACAAACTGAAGTAATCAAGACCTAATCTTCACTCTCAGACAGCTGAGTGAAAAGGCCCTTAAATATAAGAGTGAGATCCATCTCTGTTTCATAGATTTGGAAAAAGCGTTTGACAGGGTCCCCTGGAGCAAACTTTGGGATTGTTTGGTATGGAAGAACAGTCCAGCACCTCTGATTCATGCTGTATTGAGCTTCTACAAGTCTTGCAGAAGTTATGTGAGGACAGCAAACCATAAGTCAGACGAGTTCAGGACCACCACTGGTGTAAGACAAGGTGATATCCTGTCACCTTATCTTTTCATACTCCTCATGGACGATGTCTTCAAGCCATGTAAGGAGAGAACAAGAAAGTATTCAGTGGGGTACTGTAGGATGAGACAAGTCAGTATTTCAGAGCTGGCATTTGCTGATGATGTTGCCCTGATTGCTAAATCAGAGGCACATCTCTAATCCAACCTGCAATTCTGGAAGGAAGAGATGGAGAAGAGAAGGATGGTCATAAGCAGCTCTAAAACAAAATCCATGGCGATATCACGAGAAGAATGAAGACATCAGATTAAGCTCGGAGAACAGGTCCTGGTTATGTAGACCACTTTAAATATCGTGTAACTATTATAGACCGAAAAGGAGGCATTAAAGAAGAGTTGGCCACTCTAAAAGCAGCAGCTGGGAGACTTTTTCAGGCCATAAATCTAGGATTACTCAGCAAGAGAGAGGTTGGTAAGAAAACGAAGATGGCTGTATACTGCTCCACCTATGTACCAGTCTTGACATATGGATCAGAGTCATGGGCAATGGCTACAACCCACAAAAGCCAGATCCAAATCTCAGACATGATGTATCTGAGGAAGGTGGTTAAAGTAACAAGAAGAGACATGGTCCGCAACCAGACGATACGTCAAGGTCTAAAATCCCACCCCTTGCAGACCCAAGTAGAACAGTCCCAATTAAGATGGCTTGGTCATGACTGCAGAATGGGAGAAGATCGGCTACCGCGACAAGCATGGGCAATAAAGAGTCATGGATCCAGACCCCCAGAACGACCCAGAGTCCGCTGCGAGGACAAAATTAGACAATCTTTGAAGGACCGAGGACTAGAATGAAACCAGGCCACGAGGAAGACAATATATAGTATAGTTTAGCGCTCTCTCTCCCAAACCTCTACACCTCACGGTAGAAGGGGAACGACTAAGTAAGTAAGTAAGTGCTTCACCCGTCATAAGAGGAATTGTAGATTGCCAATCCAAGTGTTTCACCTGTCATAAGAGTAATTTCTCAGAAGAGATTGATTCGAGAGCATATGCACCGAAATTGCTCGCGTCCATCTGAAAAACCTGTACAGGGAAGATTGTGTATTCCCAAAAATTTGGGGTAAGTTGTGAACATTTCTATTACAAACATGAATTTGACACGTTTCTTGCTAGTGGATATATATGAGGCTGGCAACCTCAACATACGAAAAACGTATATTGATGAACCACTACAACAAAAGCTGGTGATTGTTTCTGACAACCCGACAGCAGAGCGACCCCCATACTCCAACTGGAGCAGTGATGAGTGATGACTACATCATATGTGCATCCAGTGTAACATATTATCGTTCGAGATGTATGTACCTAGTTTAACTGTAATTCAGGCAAATCATTATTCACGCACTCCAGACGCAAGTTCCTAGTTAACACCCAGAACGATATGGGTAAAATGTCATCATTTTCCCTGAGTTACAGTGTGTTCTGGAATTTAATTCTTCTGAGAGGTTAACATTGGTGGGTGGAGCGCATGACAATGGGCCTGTGTTAGGAGACTAGTAACATCTATCTAGGGGATGTGCAGTGGGCTTGTGACTTCTCATTGACAGATAACATGAACGGGACGTTTGAAGATAACCAATGAACAAACCCGTGTGTACAGTCCCACACTGATATGTATTTCACTCAGTACAATTTGGACAAATCCTGGTTATGCAAATGCAATTATAACAATGACGTAAGACTTCAAATAAACGCACTACAACTGGCCGGAATTCCTTGTTGCAAGACATCAATTACAATTCGATTACAATTCAATTACTATTTAATGACAATTTCAATTACACTTATAAGCCCATAAACCAGCAATCACACAACACTCCATCCCTTACCAAATCCGCAATCCATCTCCCTATAAATCCCTCTGTCTGCTTTTTTACTGTTCACCGTTCGCATCACTTGCACGGGGTTCTCCCAATCTCGTGTCAGTCAAAATTACTCAGGCGTACTTCTTAACCCTTGAGCGCTGCTCAGTACTTGCAAACGATTATTATTATGTTACAGCCTGTTAGTTTGCGGCAAACAAATGTACTCAGCAGGCATTTGTTTCATTCTATTTGTCTGAAGTTCGTGGTTACAAGCCATCAGACGATTTGTAGTACTAACGCCGCTAGTGTGAGAGAAAATCATCCTCCATAACCGCCTACAGTGGAAGAGAGTGTGGTGAAGGCTTTCGTCATCACAGAATTGATGAACCACAGCTGCAGGACTCACTCATACAAGCTAAGTGCTAACTAAAAGGCAACAGCAAAAAGGATATTTCAGTTAAACTTTAAGTATAAAGTTAAATTTTCACCTAGGTCTCAATGACGAGAAATTTATACCCATCAAAATTCCACTAATCGTTCCATATTTAACCCAGAGTCCGCTGGGAGGACAACATTAGACAATCTTTGAAGGATCGAGGACTAGAATGGAACCAGGCCAGAAGGAAGACAGCCGATAGGATAGTCTGGCGCTCTCTCTTCCAAACCTCTACACCTCACTGTAGAAGGGGAACGACTAAGTAAGTAAGTAAGTAAGTATACTAAGTGCATAATTTATAAATATGAACCTTGTAGTGACATATCGTATTAGTATTATCCTATGTGTGTCAGTTGTGTAGTAGTACTATGAGGTAATACTGGTTTTGTTTTTCAAGCTATGTTGTTATTTGTCATCATGACTTCAAGTGTTTGTTTATCTTGGAAATAGTATGGGGAAAAGTTCACAGTTCCTATCAATTTAAACAATGTATTGTCCCTCTGTTTTACTATAATGTCATATTTAGAGGGGGACACATAATGTCGAGCTCCTCTGGCCACAGAAGCTTATCTTTCGTGATGGCGGCAGGAAAAGACTCCTCTGCTCGATAGCTTCCTGTGTTCTGGAGACACCTCACTGGTCGCTATCTGGACCCAGGAGTATGCTGTCAGCCTCTAGATTCAGCAAAGCTCAGACCAGGTGCTGCTCAATAACTTTAGGACCACGGTCCCTGAAACATATATATATATATATATATATATATATATATATATATATATATATATATATACTCTTTTTCTTTGATCCCTAGCCACCGCCCGTCAAAGCAGTCAGTGGGAAGAATTTGGAGAAAAGCTAGAACAAGATGCACAAGAAAACCAGAAATTGTTCTATAAGACCCTAAAGAACATGAGGAAGGAAAAACAATGCCCTCTCAAATTTATAAAGGACAAGCAAGGCAAATTGCTTACTGCCCCGAAGGAAGTAATGGGAAGATGGAAAGAATATTTCTCAGAACTCCTGGATGGTGAGCATGGTGAAGCATCAGAAATGATAAACACTAGCACAGAAGAGAAAACCAATGATGGTGAAGATGACATAAAGATGGAAGAACTGAAGGCAGCACTGGAGAAAATCAAGATGGGCAAAGCAGCAGGGCATGATGGTATACACCAGAAATGGTTAAGTTCATGGGAGCATCAGGCGATCTATTACTCTTAAAAGTTTTACAGGCAGCGTGGTACAACAAGACCATACCAAAGGATTGGGAGATTGCCATCATAACACCAATTTTCAAAAAGGGTGACAATCGACAGTGTGGAAACCATAGAGGCATATCTCTTGTCAGTGTCCCTGGTAAAATCTACTCTATAATCCTAGATCAGATACTCCGACGCCTAGCTGAGCCACAATTGGATGAGGTCCAGTGCGGATTCCGAGCAAACCGAAGTACTCAAGACCTAATCTTCACACCCAGACAGCTGAGTGAAAAGGCCCTTGAGTATAAGAGTGAGATGCATCTTTGTTTCATAGATCTGGAAAAGGCGTTTGACAGGGTCCCCTGGAGCAAACTTTGGGACTGTTTGGCAAGGAAGAATATTCCAGCACCTCTGATTCATGCTATACAGAGCTTTTACAAGTCTTGCAGAAATTATGTGAGGACAGCAAACCATAAGTCGGAAGAGTTCAGGACCACCACTGGTGTAAGACAAGGTGATATCCTATCACCTTACTTCTTCATACTCCTTATGGACGATGTCATCAAGGCATGTAAGGAGAGAACAAGAAAGTATTCAGTGGGGTACTGGAAGATGAGACAGGTCTATATTTCGGAGCTGGCATTTGCTGATGATGTTGCCTGATTGCTAAATCAGAGGCACATCTCCAATCCAACCTGCAAGTCTGGAAGGAAGAGCTGGAGAAAAAAGGGATGGTCATAAGCAGCTCTAAAACAAAATCCATGGTGATATTACGAGAAGAAAGAAAACATCAGATTAAGCTGGGAGAACAGGTCCTGGAGCAGGTCGACCACTTTAAATACCTTGGAGCTATTATAGACCGAAAGGGAGGCATCAAAGAAGAGTTGGCCACTCGAAAAGCAGCAGCTGGGAGACTTTTTCAAACCATAAATCGAGGATTCCTCAGCAAGAGAGAGGTTGGTAAGAAAACGAAGATGGCTGTATACCGCTCCACCTATGTCCCAGTCTTGACATACGGATGCGAGTCATGGGCAATGACTACAACCCATAAAACCCAGATCCAAACCTCAGAAATGAGGTATCTGAGGAAGGTGGTTGAAGTAACAAGAAGAGACATGGTACGCAACCAGACGATACGTCAAGGCCTTAAATCTTACCCCCTGCAGACACAAGTAGAACAGTCCCAATTAAGAAGGTTTGGCCATGTCTGCAGAATGGGAGAAGATCGGATACCACGACAAGCATGGGAAACAAAGAGCCAAGGATCCAGACCCCGAGGACGACCCAGAGTCCGCTGGGAGGACAACATTAGACAATCTTTGAAGGATCGAGGACTAGAATGGAACCAGGCCAGAAGGAAGACAGCCGATAGGATAGTCTGGCGCTCTCTCTTCCAAACCTCTACACCTCACGGTAGAAGGGGAACGACTAAGTAAGTAAGTAAGTAAGTTTACTAAGTACATAATTTATAAATATGAACCTTGTAGTGACATATTGTATTAGTATTATCCTATGTGTGTCAGTTGTGTAGTAGTACTATGAGGTAATACTGGTTTTGTTTTTCAAGCTATGTTGTTATTTGTCATCATGACTTCAAGTGTTTGTTTATCTTGGAAATAGTATGGGGAAAAGTTCACAGTTCCTATCAATTTAAACAATGTATTGTCCCTCTGTTTTACTATAATGTCATATTTAGAGGGGGACACATAATGTTGAGCTCCTCTGGCCACAGAAGCTTATCTTTCGTGATGGCGGCAGGAAAAGACTCCTCTGCTCGATAGCTTCCCTGTGTTCTGGAGACACCTCACTGGTCGCTATCTGGACCCAGGAGTATGCTGTCAGCCTCTAGATTCAGCAAAGCTCAGACCAGGTGCTGCTCAATAACTTTAGGACCACGGTCCCTGAAACAAGAAGGTTGTACCCCCTATTTCAGAACTAATTTATAATCTATTTCCAGACTGAACACAATACATAACAAACACTGAGTTCAGAGCGGTAGGCCAACTGCCAGCTTCATCTGAAACAATTTACACCAGTATACTCCTCCCTAATGGTTACTACGCCTCTGCAATTCCAGCATTAGTTCTTTCTAGTCAATAAGATAGGTGTCAGTGTACTGTTTGGCAATTCCATGCAGTTTTACTTTTCTCCGACACCTCCTGTTCAGGTTGGAGCAAGATTTAGGCCTTGCCTCATGTTTGCTACTGAACCACACACATATACAGACATAAATTATCAATTTATGTTCAATTTTCATTAAAAAGATATTGAATATATCAAGCTTACCACAATTCATGGAAATAATACACAGATACGTTGACTGGCTATGAATAATGGCACAAATTCCGATCTGCCTCTGTCCCAGGCTTTTATTTAGAAAAATATGCACTGGTACTCAACGCACTGTTTCTTAGTAAGTTTATTTCAAAGTGTGGCACTGACCTGACGCTCCTAATTGACTATATTGGCGGGTCTAATCAATCGGGCCATGTTTACACAGCTTTTCAAAAAATTCTACCCTTCTCACGTTTCCCCTAACAACTAAAACTAGTATTTATAGTCCGACTAATCGTGTTTAGCCTTACATATCATTCCCGCCAATCAAATAGGATTTAACATGGTGGCCTATTTCCTGTACAATGGTGGTTTCAAAACATGCCACTGTGCGATTCTGATTTGGTGTTGTCCGACACCCTCACTATTTCCTTTTGGCTATAATTTGTTAATTCCTAGACTATTTGCGTAACACTTAACATATTCTTTGTCAGCAAGTCCTAAGGAACCCAAATATATAAGTTTAATGGGGCCAAGGGGCTGCGTTCAAAATATGCATTTCCTAGGATAGTCGTGCTGTTTTTTATTTTATCGATTTAGAACCGCCACCTGTCCTGCCTTTTTTACTGTTCTGTCATACTAATGTCAGGATTTCAGACATAAAACAGTAGAATGTCAGGTTTCCTTATAAGCATTTTACAGGTTTTTAAACCTAACTCTCGTATGGGTAGTGTTTTTTATCACTGTCCATTTGAAAAAAGTTAGTGCTTGTGGCCTTACACGCGTGATGGCATTAATTTTGTATCGTGAGACGCGGGTTAGTGTTGCATGCGTTCCTGCTTTCAGCCCTCCCTTTCTTTCTATCCTAAGTCCATCTGTCCGTTCGTTTATGGTAACGTAGTGTAATTAATGCTAGTATTAATTTAGGTCATTAATCAGCTTGCGTATCTCAAGGTTTTTCTTAGAAATGCAGTACACGTGCTATTGTAGAAAGCGTGTATTGATGCAGTAGGCTTTACTATCAACGTGAAAGCGTGAGAATATGCAGACGAAGCATAAAAAGGGGGATCTCGAGTACAGTCATTGTGACAGCACTGTTCTTTACCATTCTTCTTTCCTTTTATTGAATTTATGTGTTAGGCTTTACATTTACCTGATAATTTATATATGTGGATTTAGAATGTTTCACGACAAATTCTCCCCTCTTAATGGAGGCAGGGCGTGAATTCGGGTTAAGTGGAAAAGACCTGATGAAATATGTAAGCGAGGAAACTGATAAACTCCATGAAAGAGAGATGGAAATGCAGAAACTTACAATGGAGAAGGCCGCAGCAGAAGCAGTGGAGCGGAAAGAGAAAGCCGCAGCAGAAGCAGCGGATCGGAAAGCCGCAGCAGAAGCAGCGGAGCGGAAAGAAGTAGCAGAAGCAGCGGAGCGGAAGAAAGCAGCAGAAGCAGCGGAGCGTAAAGAGAAAGCCACAGCAGAGCATGCACTTAAGATGAAGCAACTGGAAATCCAGGGACAGACCAATCAAATAGAGCTGGCAAAAAGTGCAGCGGCTTCCAACTGTGATGGAGGATACTCACCCCGCTCAGATGGTGTGCCTACTTCGCAACCTGCGCCACCCAGTGCCATGAACTTTCCGCTGGAACCTTTTTCAGAAAGGAACGATACCATGGACGCCTTTTTAGACCACTTTGAACGTTTTGCAACAGGGTTTGGACTTGAAGAACGGAAGTGGAACGTGAAACTTTCGCAGGGCCTAAGAGGAGCCGCCTACGAAGATTTTAATAAACTTCCAGCCGGAGAGCAAGATGACTATCAGGCATTGAAAAAAACTCTGTTGGTGAGGTACGAGCTTCATTCAGATGCTTACAGAAAAAAAAATTCGAGGTTCTAGGAAGGAAGCCGGAGAGACTTTCTCACAGTTCGCAGCCCGTATTGAAGACTACCTAGTGAAGTGGTGTACACTGGGAAACTTTACCGAGAACTATGACGGGTTGAAAGAGCTGATTGTGATAGAGCAACTAAAAGAGTCTATGTCGGTGGAAATGCGTAGATTTCTCACTGAAAACGGCGCTGACCGGTTAGAAAATATTCTTACACTGGCAGAGCGATTCCAAAATGCTCTCATGTAGTATCAAGGAGCCAGAAAGAAGTTTTCGGATCAGGCGCCAAAGCAACTTGCTCGCTCCCAACCAGACCAACAAAGCAAAGGACCACACATCTCGCATAAACAGCACGTAAAACAAGATAACTACAGAGAGCAAAACAAGAAAAATGCTGCGCCACACCAGAGACAGGGAGATAAATGGTGCAAGTACTGTCGCTTGAACAATCACAACACTAATGAGTGCAAGCGCAGACCTCCTCCCCAACATGCTGCCTGTCTTCAGACAAAATCGTCACCCCGGAAGGAGCAGAGGACCGGAAACGTTTCTCATCCTCCCGTCATCGAATCAGTCCTCGTGAACGGACAATCTGTGGAGTGCCTTTATGACACTGGACTTGCTTTCGATGCGGTGGTCAGGGCATCTCTTGTCACCCCTGACCAGATAACAGAAGAGAGTGTCGACATCCAAGGTCCGACGAAGGATGTTGCACCCATGACACTGCCAATTACACTTATCAGAGTGGAATCTCGTTATGTGACAGGAGAGATTCGTGCAGCTATCATTGAAGAACCAATCTACTCTTTAATCTTGGGATGTAGATATGTGTTCCTCGGAGAACCTACTCAACCACTAGTCATGGCGGCCGTACAGACTAGAGGACAGTCAAGAAAAGACGCAGAGCAGGAACCTCCTACCAATATCCTCCCCGAGGAATTGAAGAGGGCCCAAATGGAAGATTCCTCACTGGCGCCCTGTTCTAAAAAATTACCTAGAACACACAACCCACCTACCAAGGGAGACTTCTTTATGAAAAATGGATTGATGTATCGCCGAGCTGGAAATGAAGGACAGGAACCCAACCAATTAGTAGTTCCTGCAACCTATAGGAACCAGGTGCTTGAGATGGGCCACTCTATCCCATTTAGTGGACACATGGGAATGAGCGCCACGACTCAAAGGATCGCCTGCCACTATTATTGGCCAGGGATCACCGGCGACATTGAACGTTTCGTCAAGTCTTGTCCTCAGTGCCAAAAAGTTGCACCAAAACACTGGACGGCACCCGCGACCCTTGGGGAGATGCCAATCTTGGGCACCCCATTTGAAACGTTGGCCGTGGATATAATTGGACCTCTGCTGAGAACTAAGAAGAGGAACTCCCATATCTTTACCTTAGTGGACACCTGTTCCATGTGGGGCGAAGCCATAGCCATGCCAGCATGCGACTCAGTGCATGTAGCTGACGCTTTACTGAATATCTTTACTAGATTGGGCTTCCCGCATGAAATTCTCACAGACAACGGGTCACAATTTAGAGGCAAGTTGACAGAAGAGGTGCTTAGAATATTCAAGACTAGGCATATCCATACTTCGCCCTATCACCCCCAAAGTAACGGGCAAGTAGAGCGGTTTAACGGGACGCTCACCTCTATTCTTCGGAATTGGCACAGGAGAAGCCAGAAACTTGGGATCAGTATCTTCCTGCCGCATTATTTGCTTATAGGGAAGTACCGCATGCATCAACTGGAGTTCCTCCGGCCACATTACTCTTCGGAAGACCTATTAAAGGTCCATTAGAAGCATTACTAAGAACATGGACAGATGCCAAGGCAGACGACACTGTCACATCAGCCTTCCAGTACGTCACAGACTTGAAACAACGCCTTAAGACTGGCTGGGAATTAGCCACAGCGAAAGTACGGGAGGCTAGGCGGAAACATGCCAAATATTACAATCGCAATGCGAAGGACCGAGAACTAGCAGTAGGAGAGAAGGTGCTACTTCTTCTGCCAAGTAGCAGTAATAAATAGCAGATTTGCTGGAGGGGACCTTACAAAGTGGTGGAAAAGATTTCTCGCACCAACTATAAAATCGCCGTGAACGGAAAGCAGAAAATTTACCACTTAAATCTGCTTAAGAAGTTTTACGAGCGAGCCCCTGCCAAACCAGCGCACCTCATGACTATGGCCATTGCTATGCAAATGGAAGAGGAGCCATTATCATCCGTAGAGTTCCCGGTGATACAGGAGGAATCACATTTAAATGTGAAAATAAGCTCCACCTTAACGGAAGCCCAGCAAGAAAAAGTAAGGAGATTGATGGAAAACCACGCCGACTCTCTGACAGACAAACCGGGCCGGACAAACCTGATGGAGTTTGACATGGAAGTCACAGATCCTACGCCCGTGCGAATGAGAACCTATCCGATTCCGTATGCCAAGGCGACGGCATTAAAGCAAGAAATTCATTACTTACTGAAGGAAGGCATAATTTCGAAGTCGGAGTCCCCTTACAGTGCGGGAGTGGTGCAGTTACGCAAACCCAGTGGAGAACACCGCCTGTGCATCGACTACCGACAGCTGAATGCGTTAACACAGTTCCAGCCAGAACCGTGACCGGACCAGAACCAGCTATTTACTAAACTGAGCAGGGCTCGCTATTTTTCAAAGATCGACCTCAGTAAAGGGTACTATCAAATACCTGTAAAAGCTGAGGTGAGGAACCTGTTAGCCTTCAGTACTCCATAAGGACACTTCGAGTTTAATGTGATGCCATTTGGACTGAACAATGCTCCTAGTGTCTTCACAAGGATGATGCGAAAGTTATTGGATCCTTTGAACCATCCCGCCATCAGCAATTTTATGGATGATATCCTAGTAGCTACTGAATCGTTTGAAGAACATATATCAGCGCTATCCTTGTTGTTTAACAGACTCAGAGAAGCGAGACTAACCGCCCGCCCAACAAAATGTCAAATTGGGTGTGAGCAGCTAGAGTTCCTAGGACATACTATATCCCATGGGACCATGTTCCCCGAGACTCAAAACGTTGAGAAGCTGAGAAATGCACCGAGACCGTCCACAAAAAGGGATGTCCGGTCATTTGTATCTCTCTGTGGATTCTACCAGAGATATATAAAGGATTTTAATAGCCTCTGTGCGCCGCTTACACCGCTAACCAAGAAAGGAAACCCAGATAAAGTGACATGGTCAGCAGAATGTGAACATGCATATGCACTCTTAAAAGAGAAACTCACCACAAAACCTACTTTACGGCTTCCGGATTTAACTAGAAAATTCATCTTGCGCACAGATGCCAGTAACATTGGAATCGGGGCTACATTACTACAGCCAGATGACAGAAGCCCACCAAATCTATTTCCGGTCGCATATGCGAGTCGGAAGTTAAACCGAGCAGAACAAAACTATTCCACAATCGAAAAGGAATATTTGTCCCTCGTCTGGGGAATACAAAAATTTCAAGCATACCTGTACGGAAGGAAATTTACAATCCAGAGTGATCACCAACCTCTGACCTTCCTCGCCAATTCAAAGAATTTTAATGCTAGACTGATGAGGTGGTCGCTTGTTCTACAACCTTACACGTTCCAAGTGGACTATATCCAAGGAAAACATAACGTAGGAGCGGATTTTTTAAGCCGTCATCCTATGAGGCAGGACGGAGAGCACAGACAAGTAGAGGAAAGGGTGGAAACCGGAGAGAAAAACGAAGATGAGGAAAAGGATTAAGGAATCCCGAGCAAGAAGGCTAAGCTCTCCTGAGTACGATTGACATCACACTTGAGGAGGGGCTATTGTGATAAACGAGCGCAAAGGCCTTGTTGCTCCATCTTTTCCTACATTTTTCATATTGTATTTTCTCCGAAATTTGCTCTTTCATCTCATATTTGCGAACCACATTTGCTATATCATTAATAAACCCAACAATCGGTTGATCATTATCAAGAGTTTGTTAATGTATCACTCGTGCTGTCGATGTTACATATTCACCTATAGGAACCTTTCTCTACTCAGATGAGGTTGGGGGCTTTTTCTTAACGGGATCTAAGGGCAGAAGCTAAGGTCGTGGGGAAACAGAACTCTTTCCATAATTAATTAGAAAACACTGTCTAGTGGAAAGCATTCGCATTCCTGTCTTCTTGTCCCTATCTCGAATAGGTCTTTTATTCTTTCTTAACGAGCCAATTTCTACAGACCTTATATCTATATCTCATAGACTATTCCTGGCAAAAACTACTGTAGTAGTTGCCCCAGTGACTCACCACACGACAGTATCTAACTCTCTTCTCCCTGTGATTTTTGGTCCACTTCTGCCTCTCTTTCCCTGTGGATGCCAGAACAAGAACTGCCTTGTAATGCTATCAACAGGGTCCCTCAAAGTGTGGCTTATCCATCGCCAGCGTCTTCTTCTCAGCTCTTGTTCCACTGGCACTTGTCTGGTCATCAATTCCACATTTGAGACTTTGTCATACCATTTCAGTACTTCTATTCAACACAAGCAACCGTTTATAAAAGTCTGTAGCTTTTTAGTTGTTGTTTTTGTTGCTCTCCATGTCTCAAAGCCAGACAATAGGACTGACTTGACATTTGAGTTGAATATTCTTTTTTTCGTGTTGGACTTGATTTCTCTTGTTTTCCATATGTTTCCCAAAGCAATGAAGGCTCCTCTTGCTTTTTGTATTCTTATTTTGATATCATTGTCTCCAACTTAGTCTATATTACTACCAAGTTATGTGTTTGATTCTATATCCTTTAGTGGTGTTTCTTCAAGTTCAATCTTGTTATAAATTCTTGCATTTATTCTCATAATCTTTGTCTTTTCCCTGTGTATATTCAGGCCCACTTCTTGTGACCTCTCATCGATAATTTTCATTTTCTCTTGCATCTGATTATGGTTATGGGACAGACGAGCCAAGTAATCTGCAAAATCCAGATCATCAAGCTGTTTAGTAGATTCCACTGGATTCCATTTATGTTGTGTGGTGTCGATGTTTTCATAACTCAATCAAATGCTAGTAAGAAAAGAAATGGAGACAAGCAGCATCCCTGTCTCACTCCGTTCTAATCCTAAACGGTTCTGTACGTTGCCCTTCAATAAGAACTCTGCATGTCATGTCTTCATATGTCTTTCTTATTAGGTACATATCTGTGTATATCCCTCTCCCTGTAGCGGGAGGTTATTTAAAATTATTTATCTATGTAAGAATTCAGGTATCTCATATGCTACCAGGATAGTATGCCAGTAAAGAGTTCTGGTCTTACAAGTAATACCCCAGTCTTAGAAATAAGCACTGGTGTATGGATATCATAGAAATAGTCAGACTATGAAAACCCTGGCCAGTTGGTAAGAAGTTGTACCAGGATTTAAGGTGTCTCCTCCCTGTGACTATCTTATGATTACTTATTGTCTAGGGGATAATTAAAATGAACATTCACTGTAACCACAAATGTAAGAAGTGAATAATTCCTCAGGTACAGTTAAAATATTTTAATATTTACACCGATATTCTATTTCTGCTAGTTGGAATAGAGCATTAAAATATATAAAAAATATTCACACAATTACTATTATTGTCTGTTTGACTTCAAGATCTTGAATAATAAAGTTACTGAAAACTGCAATCACTCTATATCACTGTTCTTAGTCCTCTGACTTTACACATAACTGTCATCAATTGACTGAATTTCTTAATGGTTTGAATACTGTTTTCAACTGTTGGCTGTTTGTTCATATATGGGTGGTCAGTGTCTTAAATGACACTTATCTTTCAACTTGACAATGCTGACACTGAACTGTCCTTTGTAGATATCAGACTTGGTAGACCCAGCTATAGGGATGCCAATGACCAGTTGAAGTTCACTCTTTGGGGTCCTGCACTTTTGTGGGATTGCCTCTGATGAACAACACAGGCTTCTGATACTTGACAGTCTGGTTTGAGTTATTTCATGGAACCTGAAACATCATATCAGCCTTGGCTAGTATCTGGCTAGACTTGTAGCTGACTAGCACAGATGTCAGACCAGTCAGTCATCAGATGTCACCGTTATACAATCATAGTAAGTAAGGACATCATTTCAGTGATACAGAAGTATTAACATTTTAATTAATTGTAACTGACTAGCACATAAGTCAGACTAGTCAGTCATCAGACGTCAAAGTTATACAGTCATAGTAAGTAACATCATTTCAGTGATACAGAATTAATATTAACATTATCAGTAATAAACATCATCTGGTTTATTCCGCTCCTGTACATCCTTTACTTATTTATAACTTGATCTTTCCACCATATCAGGTATAAATTTAAATATTGATGCCAATCCTATCATCTACACAAAATTAATACACAAATAGATAAAGTGAGTGCCCGACTGACCAAACGATCAGGTTGCTTTCTTCAGTAGTATAACTACATAGTTATAGAATTGAAGCCTGGCTATGGAACACTCCAGTTTACCAGCTGTAAATGGGCACTCAGATGTGCACTCGAACTAGGGAAGGAAAGGCAGCGAGGAAGAGAATTAGTCACCTAAGCTCGTAAAAGTGGTATCTTGCATGATGAAGCTTCTAACACTTCATTTGCCTATGACAATCTCTGCCATGGGACTGCGTTTATCTTCGACGAGATACAGCATTTACTATGATAGATGTTAGCTACATTTGGCTGTGGGGCTAGTTGTGATTAGTTTTTGTACAAGCAACAATCATCCACATAGCACATGTTTAGATCATATCAAAAATAACAATACTTTATCTCAATGAATATTCTACGTGCATATTTTGTGAAGTCTATACGAACCTGAAATAAAAAATATTATACACGGTGGTTATCATAATTTTGCTTACCCTCAGACTTCAGACACGGGACTGAAAATTTCTGGCGATCCGCTCACAATTCAGGTGGTACATGTGTAGTGGCGAACTCTGCCTCTCAGTCTGTCTCAAACCTCTTTCGTTGTGTCGCCTCTCAGTTTACCGATCCGCTTCTTATAAGTCTCTGGCGGACGTATCGGACAGCACTGGCGTCACAGCTTAAGACTCGGGCTGAAATCTCTTTTCGAAACAGCGATTTCACCCGATCTGTGCGTTGCCTGAAACTTTCCCTTTCTCATCCTCGGCTTATATATTATCCATACTGTTCCATCCTGTCTTGTTTTATACAGCCAATATATCTCCATTATCCTATCCATGTAATTTCACACACTGTTCTATGTTGATTTTAGTATTTAGAACAGAAGTGGGTTTACGGGCTTTCAGCTTAATTGTAGACCGCCGTAATACGCATATATCTCCGTAAATGATAACTTCCTACTGTTTTTCCTTATATACAGTTATACACAATCCTCTCCTGGAATAAAAGGTGAATTCCTTTTCACAAAGATTCCATTATGCTCTTATTTATCAATGCCGATTTTCGATGTCTCATCGACATTTTGCCGATACACCGACATTTTGCAAGCCGCCGGCCCTGAGACAATCGATCGGTGAATGGTCTGTAAATTACACGACGCCACTTTTGCAATGTATTGAAACCAATTTTGCGACATTGCTCCCCCATATTTTAAGCTAAATGATATCTAGATTAACTATTGGGTACAATACAGTTGCAAATCGACCATTCCAAAGTTAGTTTTCCTTCCTTCTATCTTGCTCTAGCTCTGTCGGATGGCGACTGAGAAAATCGGCGCCCACATTCTATTTTCCCTGAATATATTCAATAGTGAAGGAATATGGCTGAATCAATAATGACCATCTTAGCAAGCGACTATTTGCATGACGTGATGAGGCCAAGAATGACAGGGGTTGATGATCGCACTGGACCACAAATGGCTTGCCACACAAATAGGGTTGAAACTTATTGATGGCCCACACCAATGCTAAACATTCTCTCTCTATAGTAGAGTAATTCCTTTCTGCAGCGTTCAACTTGCGGCTGGTATAAGCAACAGGAAAAAGTTCCTCATTCTGGGTCTGAGATTTTTGCAAAAGCGCTGCCCCAATTCCTAGATTGCTTGCATCAGTCCGTACTATAAACTCTTGCGTCATATCTGGCGACTTCAGGATAGGCAAACTAGTGAGTTTATGCTTCAATTCTGAATATGCATGCTCACACTCTGCAGTCCACTTTATTGTGTTAGGTTTTCCTTTCTTTGTCAGATCCGTCAAAGGTGCACATAAGGTGTTGAAGTCTTTGATATATTTTTGATAGAATCCACCTAATGATACAAACGACCTCACATCTTTTTTTGTCTGTGGTCTAGGTCGTTAACTTTTCTATATTTTTGGGATCAGGAGACATGTTTCCCTGACAAATTGTATGTCCCAAAAATTCTAATTCTTGACATCCAATTACATACTTTGTTGGATGAGCAGTCAAACCTGCCTCTCTGAGTCTATCCAGTAACAGTGATAGGGAATGTAGATGATCCTCAAATGTTTCAGTGGCTATGAGAATGTCATCCATAAAATTGGTGATGGTTGAGGTTTTCAAGGGCTCTAGCGATTTCCTCATCATCCTTGAAAATACGCTTGGTGCGTTTTTCAACCCGAATGGTAGTACATTAAATTCGTAGTGGCCATCCGAAGTGCTAAAAGCCAGCATGTGTCGGATCTCGGGTTTGACAGGAATCTGGTAATATCCCTTACTTAAATCGACCTTAGAGAAATATTTCGCAGTACTTAGCGTCGAGAACAGTTGATTTGTATCCGGTAATGGATCAGCTTGGGTTTCAGTGATCGCATTCAATTTCCGGTAATCGATACAGAGTCGGTGTTTTCCACTTGGTTTTCTCAACAGTACAACACTTGAACTGTAAGGTGATTCTGACTTGGAAATGATTTGTTCTTGCAACAAATAATCAATTTCCTCCTTCAATGCCTGTGCCTTGGCATATGATATAGGGTAGGTCTTCATGCAGATCGGTGTTGGATCGATGACCTTTATATCATATGTCAAAAAGTTGGTGCATCCCGGTTTATCAGTTAACACATCTGCATGTGTTTTAGTACCTTATTAACTTGCTCCCTCTGCTCCTGAGTTAACTGAGTACTAATTTTGACTTGTTCATATGTCTCAGTCGGTGTCAATGGATACTCTATTGAGGTAAGGGGTTCGTGCTTCATTTCGGTTGTGATGGCCAGAGTCATCATATGGGCTACCTCCGTTGATGTCCTGTCATAATATTTCTTTAACAGATTGACATGGTACACCTTTTCTTTGCCTTTCTTGTCAATTTTGTAACTAGTCCTCGATAATTTCTCTAGCACGTTCTATGGACCCTGCCAACCAATCTGCAGTTTGTTCTTACTGCTGGACAATAGAAGAAGCACTTTTTCTCCAACAGCAAGTTCCCTATCCTTTGCTTTCTTGTTATAGTATTCAGTATGTTTCTTTCTGGCTCTGCAAAGATTGTCATTAGCCAAATTCCAGCCCATTTTCAGTCGAGATGTTAACTCATTTACATCCTTAATTGATGAGGTGACACTTTCCTCTGCCTTCTCATCTGTCCAAGTCCGCAGCAATGCTTCCAGTGGACCTTTTATAGGCCGACCAAACAACAATGTGGCCGGTGCCATTCCTGTGGAATTGTGTTGGACTTCCCGATATGCAAATAATGCAGCGGGTAAGTATTCATCCCATGTTTCAGGTTTTTCACTTGCCAGCTTCCTGAGAATAGAAATGAGCGTACCATTGAACCGCTCGACTTGACCATTTCCTTGTGGGTGATAAGGAGAGCAATGATAATGTCTGGCCTGAAATATTCTGAACACTTCTTGGGTTAGCTTTCCCTTGAACTGAGAACCATTGTCCGTCAATATTTGATGTGGGAACCCTAACCTGGTGAATATTGTCAACAGTGCCTCTGCCACATGCTTAGAATCTATAGATGCCATGGCTACGGCCTCTCCCCACATAGAGCATGTATCAACTAGAGTTACGATATAACTATTCCTTCTCTTAGTCCTAGTGAGGGGTCCAACAATATCCACTGCAACTCTCTCGAATAGAGTACCCATGATTGGCATTTCTCCTAGAGTTGCTGGTGCAGTCCTGTGGTTGGGGGCTACACGTTGACACTATGGACAAGATTTCACATGTCGTTTGATATCTTCCGTGATCCCTGGCAGTAATAGTGACAAGCTATCCGTTGACATGTGGCACCAATTCCCATGTGTCCACTAAATGGAATAGCATGTGCTAGCTCCATAACTTTCTTCCTGTATGATTTTGGCACTACCAGCTGTATATGTCCTTGAGGTTCTGTACCAGCTTTTCTATACAGTAGTCCATTTTCATATACAAGTCTCCTTTATCTGGAGGGTTATGGGCCTTTGGCAATTGGCCAAAACAATGCTTCAATGTGTCATCTTCTGCTTGAGCCTTCTTCATCTGCTCTGGCTGAGTATTGTTAGGATTTTCCTCCTCGTTTTTGGTGCTCGACCTGGTCTGGACTGCTGCCAGGACAACAGGTTTTATTGGGTCACCCAAAAATACATCCTACACCCCAATATCAGCGGGTGTATAGGGTCATCTATCACTGCGGCTGTTATCGCTCCTTCCACGTAGCGAGATTTCACATTGATCCTAAGTATAGGAAGTATCATGGTTGTTTTTCCCTTAGTTGCCCCTTGTATTTCCACGGTTTCTGTGGTAAGTTGATCAGGGTGCACTAGGGTTGAACTCACAAATGAGTCAAAATCCAGGCCGGTATCATATAAGCACATGACTCGAGTGCCGTTCACGGTTACGATCTCACTCACAGGGGGATGACGGAGGCTATTCTGACTCCCTGTCAGTTCCATCGTATCTGTCCTATTCCCTGTTGTTATACATGCAGCGTGATGAGGAGTTTTCCTTTTACAATCTACAGTGTTGTGGTTGCTCATCTTACAAATTTTGCACCACTTATCTCCCTGTTTGTAGGGTTTCTTTTCCTGAGTCTGAGGGTTCTTGTCCTTATTATCAAATCTTGGCTTATTTCTGTACGGTTGGTCCTTTTGTTCAAACTTGGTATTTTGTGGTGGTGGCTTATATCATTCTACCTGCTTTCTTTTTGTTCCTACCAATTCAGCTTGAGCTGCTTGGAATCTCTCTGCACATTTCAAAGTGTCTTCCAGCCTCTCTGCTCCTTGTTCCATAAGGAATTTCCTCATTTCTTGAGGCATGGAATCTTTCACTTGCTCTAACATAACCATTTCTTTCAGATCCTCATAGGTTTTCTGATACTTACCTAAACTACTCCATTTCAACAAATACGTTTATAGTCTAGCTGAGAACTGGTTATATGTTTCTCCCGGTAGAGTTTTAGAAGTTCTAAATTTCTTCCTATATGCCTCTGAGTTCTTTTCATAACGAATAAGTAAGGCTCGCTTTAGTATTTCATAATTTTCTTGATCTTCTTTGGGGAGTTTCAGAAACACATCATATGCAATACCTCTCAATCCCTGAGGTAACTTTAAACTCCATTTTTCCTTTTCCAGTCCATATGTAGAGGCTAGCCTTTCATACCTATCCAGGTACGACTCAATTGCGTCCTCTTTTTAAATAAATGGATCTAGGTGGAAACTCATGGCTCCATTTGCCATGTTCTGAAAAGAGCTATTCTCAGAATGAGGTGAGCAATTACCATGGGTGCTAGTCCCAGCCTAAAGTTCAAGTTCAAGCTGTCTCATTTTCAGCTCATGGTCTTTCTCTGCTTGTAACCTCCTTTCTTCTATCTCAGCTTCTAACTTCTTGGCTTCTCTCTCTGCTTCCAATTTCTAGGCTTCTATCTCTGCTTCTAATTTCTTGGCTTCTATCTCTGCTTCCAATTTCTTGGCTTCTATCTCTGCTTCTAATTTCTTGACTTCTCTCTCTGCTTCAAATTTCTGGGCTCTTTCTGCTTCCAATTTCTTTTCTTCTCTGTCCATATACTTTTTACATTCCGTCGTGACATACTGGACCAGAGCATCACCACTCATGCCAAGCTCTTTTCCCACCTGCAGTGTGGCAGATCTAAACTTGACCAAGTCAGCCATGATGTATCTGTAGCCTAGTAAGGTAAGCTGTCTTACTGTCACCGTGGAGTTTTTACAGCATTATTCATGCTGAGTTTAAGTTCTTGCTATCACTTTGGGGATATTTAGTTAATGCATGCTTGGTGATGCTATATGTTATAGATCTTCTACACTCTGCCTATCTGACCGCTACAATGTAACACTGACATTGACGGCAGATATTATAGACATATTAAGGACTGACAAACCTCTGCTTCCAGAGGCAGTTCCATGTCGACCCATGTATATTAGGTAAATACAATATGTAATAATGTATGTTCACATATTTATGTTATATATGAGTAATGATTGATGAGATACTTTAGTTAAAACATTACTATATAGACTACAGCATAGTCTCATTTGCATTTAATTTCTTCATTGCCTTTCATAATTGTCTTTGATGTTTTTGAGCCAGCTGTGGATAGTATAGAGTAGTTATGATAGTGGGATAGTTAGAGTTTGGGTATTTTTTGATAGGACGCAAATGTCTCACTGCGTGATACATTTGTGTGGCCCCGGGACATATATGTCACCGTGGAGTTTTTAACAGCATTATTCATGCTGAGTTTAAGTTCAGACTAACAGTAATTTGGGGTTAATAAAATAACAGGGTATGAGAAAACGGTTTTGAAAATGTAAATAATTTATTAAAAAGGACTATATGTCTTATAAATGGGAGACATGAAACATCACTAATGTGCTTAGATGGTAAGGGAGAGAACTATTTTAGACTTTAATATTTCCTAGGTGTACATAATTCTGGTTTATAAAATTAGCATAACGACCGTTTTAATAAGCTAGAAGTAAGAGAACATAGCAATTGAGTATAAACCACTAAGGGAGATAACAATATTATTAGCGCCCTTTACAGTTAAGAGAACGGAGAGCAGAGTAAAACGCACGTGAAAATAGTGACTAGAAATAAACAGTTATGAAGCACAGTTCACGGGGTTGACAGAGTAGAATTAAGCGTGTAGGTGGCGATAAGGGGGTGAGTAAGGATCAGTCCAGATATTGACGCGCTACTGAGCGGTCATGTTTACATAGTCTCTCCAGAAACCTCAACCAGGGTAGACGTGCCGTGCTGGGCGCTCAAGAAGTGTGAAACCTGCGGTTTGCAGAAGGTCTACAGAAATAGCTAGACATAGAAATGTAGTGATAGGAATTCATGAGAATAGCTTAGATTTGATTGATAATTTGTGCTGTTAAACATAGGACTAGCTCATAGGTGTGCTAGTAGGACTGTGATAAGTAACGGAGTTCTGTATATTACGGTAAGAGGCCTTTTGACTCTAATTATGCTTAAACTACGAAGAGAGACATGTTTTTCTCAGAAATACGCTCAACATATTATCAGAGGGTAATGACGCTCACAGTTAAGGGAGCGAAGCTACAGAAGAGAATATTGAAGCAAAGGCATAATTAAAGCTTAAAAAGGGGATAACTTTTATTATCAGATAGCCAGGATGGACTGTCATACAAAGAAGATGAGACATTGTCATTAAACAAGAATATTCAGCAAAGGGTTTACAACACTGTCATATATAAACGTTATGCGCTCTCTCACGCCAACGTAAGTATCGAAGCCAGATACTACAACACTTATTGACGTTGGATTTACAATACAAGTTTAGTTTTGATTGTGATTCCTTTTAACAGGGTATAAGACTGACCAGGTTGAAACAGATAAGAGGAAAGAAGAGTAAATGGTGAATTAGATTACTAAAGAAACAACTCATGCGCTCTCTCATTAAAGAGTAAGTATGAAGATGCCACCACAGCTGCACCTGCCATTATAAAACTTTGTTTAGGTGAACTATGAATTGATATTGATGCATGTAATTGAGCTATGCCTAGCAGATTATAGTGCTTTAGACAAGAGTCTACAGTAGAGAATATAATAATATATCTTTGAAAAAAATACATTAAGCCTATGTCTAGAGGCCTGGATAAAAGGGAGATTGAAACATACCCTTATGAGAAAAGAATTGTGGAACTCATGTTATGTAAATAAAAGCCATTATGTTTGGAAATGCAACACTCAAGTTGGTTTAATCAATAAAAGGATGTGGAGTGGACATATTGGCGATTAAGTGCCTTGAGACCAGTTCGCAGAGCACCACCACTGTGACAGATAGTATAATTTGGCGCCGTGACCACCTCTCCTACAGCGACAAAATGGCTACATCACCTCCTGATGAAACAAAGCAACAACATCAACAACAGCCTATATGAGAATACCAACAGAACAAGAATCATAGACAGAGAAGGATAAATAGTTGACTTGAACAGATATTCAAACATGGAGAGTTGTGCAAGAACCATACAGAACAGAAAGAAGAGAACAACATTGAGAGACTTCGCTTCAGAGCTAAAGCGTTGAAGGAATTATGCAATCGATTTTCCTTGCATAAGAATAGTAGACGGATTGGTTGCAAAAGTTTATAAGATTGAAATAAAGGAGATTGTTGAAATCAAGCTACAACCATTCAAAGTCAAAGAAGGAAGACCAATATTAAACTTGAAAAGACGAACTGAACCTGCAGTTACTAGAATAGAGCCTCAGACAGAGAATGTCGCAGTACAAACGGATGGCAAGTTTAAGAAGAGTCTAATCCCAGTCAGGATAAAGTCAAGACAAGTTACAAATGTCGCAGTACAAACAGATGACTTACCTGATTCGAACAGTGTTAAAATGGTTGATAAGTTAGAGAAGCTGACATCTGAAGAAAGAAATGGTGATATAACGGAAGTAGAAGAAATAACTACACTTTGCGCAGATTTAGAGAGGAAGTTTGAAGAGTTAGAAAAGAAGAACAACAAAGAAGAAGTGAAGAATAACAGTGCAGTCATGAAACCAAGTACATTCTTGTCGATGCTATGGAGCCAAGCACAGACGAAGAAAGATAAACGACGCAGAAGAGTCCACCAAACAACTGCTAATATTTTAGAGATAGAGACTGCTGATGAGATGTTGAACAGTCTAGTGTCAAAAGGAATAGATGTTCTAGAAGACATAAAGACATTACTTCTTCAGAAAGGACAGTCAAGTCACAGTAACATTCAAGATCAAGTGCAAGATGAGAAACAAGAAGCTGACACATGCAGAAATCCAGAAAGAACTGACCTGAATTTGCAAAGTCATATACCGGTTCCAGAATTGAGTGACGTTCCCTTACATAGTGGATATTCAAGAGATGATAGCCTTAGTCCACAAAAGAATCAAGAGCAGTTGAAGCAAGTTACAGTAGCAGCACAGATAGACTCAACAACACAAACAGAGAATAAAGTTGCAGTTTCAGCAACACAAACAGAGAATAAAGCTGCAGTTTCAGCAACACAAACAGATGCTGACCTTAACACTGACACATCATGCAGGTGTACAAAAACAGTACAGAGGGTCGACAGAGGTCCGGAAGAGAAGAAAGTTATCAAGGTAGCTAACCCAAGTGAACAGGAGTTAAAGACAGAAATAAAAGACCTACTGGAGGGAGTTAGTTCTCACACAGTAGTATTAGATTATATACAGAAATGTCTGGAGAGAGAGTTTGATACAGACTTATCGGGAAGACAAGATGAAATTCGCAGACTTGTGGTGAGAGTATTGGAGGAACTTAATTACTGGGATGTCAAAATAGTGGATAGAGAGGTGTTCTCAGATGTGTCATCAAGTTACTCAGACATTGTATCGTCAGATGAAGAAGATAGAATTATAGACTCCGACGAAAATGCAGAAGGATACTCGTCGGTCGAGTTTGGGTATGCAACGGACGAAGAAGGCCATAGATATTATGGGCCGATATATAAGAAAAGTCATCCTGGATGTACAAATCAGATAAAGAAATTTACCAAGAAGTTCCAACCAAGCGTTGATGAGTTAAAAGAAAAAATAAGACGCATCATAAGAGGAAGCAATCGCAGCATCTTGTCAATAGAGTCGGTACACGGAGTGCTAGAAGTTGACTTTGATATAGACTTATCACAAAGGATAAATGAGGTAATACTGCTTATGAGAGATGTGATCCAAGAGGAGTATGACACAGTTAAGAAGAAACAAAGAACACTAATACTAGAAGTGAAGGAGACGTGTAAGAAAATCATTAAACTTAATGAACCAAACATGGACGAGTTGAAGAAGGAAATAGAAGTCATCCTAGCACAGCCTGGGTTTGACGGGTCACGAAGAACAGTACGGACATTGCTAGAAGAAAAGTATTGGACACAGTTTCTAGAGATAAGAGATGAATTAGACATGGTTATAACGAAAACGTTAGATGACAGAAACGAGAAGAGATGGAGAGAGCGGGACAAACGTGATCGAACTCAGAGGAGAAATAGAGGAAGAGGCAGATATAGATATTGCTAAGATGGTAGCGTTCGAAACGCTTAAGGCCAAGGAGGAAATGATGATGAAGTTAATAGACATGGTGAATAAGTAAGGAGAATGGGAGATAGTAGCAGGAGGCTATGTGAGGAGAGTCATAGCACTATACATAAACAAAATGGCGGCGGCAGCTCAGTCTTGAGAAGACTTAGTATAATTGGTGGGTACCGCACACGAGAAAACTGAGTATACCTGACCAATAGGGCCCTGCAATAGGGGAGACAACAAGGAGATGTAAGACGTACATTTGAGGCCGCGGTAGTACGGCATAAAATGTTTTGTGGAAAAGTCGTGGTGACGACGGCAGAAATACTAGAAACGTAGATTTTTTAATGAAGCAGCGAAAGACAGCAACTATGGAACGAAAGAAAGTGACAACTACAACTATCGGTCACAAGTTAATCCTAGCTTATATGATCAAGATGGGACATGGAAGATAATAGACTTTAACAATCAGCAAGAAGAAACAGTACAGCGGAGTCCAAGCCTTACAGACGACATAAAGAAACGAGAATCACTTGAGAGTCTACCTGCACTACAAAGACAACACATCAGTGTTTGCAATGTTAGTCACATGGTCACAACCATCATTCCCTATCCCTTCGTTAGCCCTAACATATTCCCTGCAACACCTGTTGCAACCTCAGTGATCATGTGAAGCGAACATGTGATGACAGAAGGAAACATCAATCAACAACTACAACTACCAGTCTACACACTACAGTTAGGACGATGAAGAAGAGACACTCTTTTGATCAACGAGAGGCCATATAATTCAGCAGAAGCGGAGTATCACAGAAGAAAAACTTGAACTAACAGCTACAACTACCAGCATACACATTACAGTGGGGACACTGATGATAAGAGGCATCTACAAGCAACAAGATGTAACATAACTCAGCAGAACCGGAGCCGTACAAAGGAAAAAGGTGTCAACAACAACAACCACTAGCCACAAGCTAACCCCAGCTTATACACTACAGTTGGGATGATGAAGATATTATACCTTTAAGAGCACTGAGGAATAATAAAACTTATCACCATAGAAGATTTACAGCACAGCATATAAACATTATCAAGAATACTGCTAACAAAATGATAGTCCCTATACAGTCAGAACTTATCAACATAAAGCAAAGAAAACAACATTGAAGGAATGAACGACTTCACCAACACCAGACTCAAAATGTAAACATCATCAAGTATACAAGCTATTGTCATACTGACAACAACAACATATAAATTCGTTCGTCCTCATCCTCCTGCAGAGCGACTATAAATAACATCACAACTGATACCAACTTCATCAGTACGACAGTCGTCTCTACAGTAGAGAAATTACACTGATGGAGCTTGCAAAAGAGATCTCCAAACTCGTACAAACAGTGTAATCGCCGTAAAGTACTTCCCCAGCAAATAGTACTAATTCACAGCACTCACCCAGCTATAGTGCTTAATAAGGTACCCCAATCAACGGTATCCAACGGTTAGTTAGTTCATTAGGTCTCAGTGGTAAACTCAAGTAGTTGTTGACATCTCAGTACACTTACACATTTACATTATACACTAACTTTGTGAAAATAAGGTAGAACTCCGCGAAGAAACTTAATGATGAGCAACAGTATAGATAGTGATAAACTACAGTAATCACATAGGCATGAAATTATAACGAGTGATAAACTATTTTGATCACATAGACACATGAGTGATTAATCACGGGACATATTCAAAGTGTAAATAGAATAGTTTAAAGATAGACACAATTGTACTGACAAACTAGAACTGTTTCAGACTAGGATAAAAGACACAGCATGGCACAAGGCCCATACAAGATTCCGTACAAGAAAAGACTTATCCATTGTTAAGTAGTTCAGATAACAATTTGTATGTTGACTAATATTGTATATGTATTTCAGGTATATGTGATGGTTCAAGGCTAGAAAAGAGAAAAAATAAATAATAATTGTAAACAGAGTCAGAAGAGATGTCATAGACCAGACCACAGGATATTGAACCAGGAAATGTACTTTTTCAGATGGAGGTGCACACATTCCATTCATGATGGATGCTCCTACTCACTATAGCATTAGGTAATCGACGACACAGAGCTATGATGTGATCACAATGTTGAGATTATAGCCACTGCTTATTTGAAAAATGATGATAATACTGATCTGTATATGAATAGGTACACATGAACTTCAGATATTGATGTTGAATACTTGCTTGACTATAACCCTGGGGTACAGAGTATATAGTTCAGACAGCATTGATGATTCGACGGGTGCATCCAAGGCTAGCATCAACCGAGCACTTCATGTTCTGACGTAGTGACATAGGTCTTTTGCTATTGCCCCAAGTCAGATGGTAGGATTTTGTGTAATTAGTCGCATACACGACTGGTAATTCGACTGGTGCATCCAAGGCTAGCATCAGCAGAGCACATCACATTCTGACGTAGCAACACATATTTCTTGCTATCACTTTGGGGATATTTAGTTAATGCATGCTTGGTGATGCTATATGTTATAGATCTTCTACACTCTGCCTATCTGACTGCTACAATGTAACACTGACATTGACGGCAGATATTATAGACATATTAAGGACTGACAAACCTCTGCTTCCAGAGGCAGTTCCATGTCGACCCATGTATATTAGGTAAATACAATATGTAATAATGTATGTTCACATATTTGGGATAGTTAGAGTTTGGGTATTTTTTGATAGGACGCAAATGTCTCACTGCGTGATACATTTGTGTGGCCCGGGACATATATGTCACCATGGAGTTTTTAACAGCATTATTCATGCTGAGTTTAAGTTCAGATTAACAGTAATTTGGGGTTAATAAAATAACAGGGTATGAGAAAACGGTTTTGAAAATGTAAATAATTTATTAAAAAGGACTATTTGTCTTATAAATGGGAGACATGAAACATCACTAATGTGCTTAGATGGTAAGGGAGAGAACTATTTTAGACTTTAATATTTCCTAGGTGTACATAATTCTGGTTTATAAAATTAGCATAACGACCGTTTTAATAAGCTAGAAGTAAGAGAACATAGCAATTGAGTATAAACCCCTAAGGGAGATAACAATATTATTAGCGCCCTTTACAGTTAAGAGAACGGAGAGCAGAGTAAAACGCACGTGAAAATAGTGACTAGAAATAAACAGTTATGAAGCACAGTTCACGGGGTTGACAGAGTAGAATTAAGCGTGTAGGTGGCGATAAGGGGGTGAGTAAGGATCAGTCCAGATATTGACGCGCTACTGAGCGGTCATGTTTACATAGTCTCTCCAGAAACCTCAACCAGGGTAGACGTGCCGTGCTGGGCGCTCAAGAAGTGTGAAACCTGCGGTTTGCAGAAGGTCTACAGAAATAGCTAGACATAGAAATGTAGTGATAGGAATTCAGGAGAATAGCTTAGATTTGATTGATAATTTGTGCTGTTAAACATAGGACTAGCTCATAGGTGTGCTAGTAGGACTGTGATAAGTAACGGACTTCTGTATATTACGGTAAGAGGCCTTTTGACTCTAATTATGCTTAAACTACGAAGAGAGACATGTTTTTCTCAGAAATACGCTCAACATATTATCAGAGGGTAATGACGCTCACAGTTAAGGGAGCGAAGCTACAGAAGAGAATATTGAAGCAAAGGCATAATTAAAGCTTAAAAAGTGGATAACTTTTATTATCAGATAGCCAGGATGGACTGTCATACAAAGAAGATGAGACATTGTCATTAAACAGCGGCAGAATATTCAGCAGGCTGGGGAAGGGACTTTACTTCCAACCCGGTCAGGAGCTTCGTCATATCCATAAACAGGAGCGTTCAGGTGGCGCTTTCAAACGCCGCCACCCGGGTCACGCCCAGTACGTTACAAGTATCGAAGCCAGATACTACAACACTTATCGACGTTGGATTTACAATACAAGTTTAGTTTTGATTGTGATTCCTTTTAACAGGGTATAAGACTGACCAGGTTGAAACAGATAAGAGGAAAGAAGAGTAAATGGTGAATTAGATTACTAAAGAAACAACTCATGCGCTCTCTCATTAAAGAGTAAGTATGAAGATGCCACCACAGCTGCACCTGCCATTATATAACTTTGTTTAGGTGAACTATGAATTGATATTGATGCATGTAATTCAGCTATGCCTAGCAGATTATAGTGCTTTAGACAAGAGTCTACAGTAGAGAATATAATAATATATCTTTGAAAAAATACATTAAGCCTATGTCTAGAGGCCTGGATAAAAGGGAGATTGAAACATACCCTTATGAGAAAAGAATTGTGGAACTCATGTTATGTAAATAAAAGCCATTATGTTTGGAAATGCAACACTCAAGTTGGTTTAATCAATAAAAGGATGTGGAGTGGACATATTGGCGATTAAGTGCCTTGAGACCAGTTCGCAGAGCACCACCACTGTGACAGATAGTATAATTTGGCGCCGTGACCACCTCTCCTACAGCGACAAAATGGCTACATCACCTCCTGATGAAACAAAGCAACAACATCAACAACAGCCTATATGAGAATACCAACAGAACAAGAATCATAGACAGAGAAGGATAAATAGTTGACTTGAACAGATATTCAAACATGGAAAGTTGTGCAAGAACCATACAGAACAGAAAGAAGAGAACAGCATTGAGAGACTTCGCTTCAGAGCTAAAGCGTTGAAGGAATTATGCAATCGATTTTCCTTGCATAAGAATAGTAGACGGATTGGTTGCAAAAGTTTATAAGATTGAAATAAAGGAGATTGTTGAAATCAAGCTACAACCATTCAAAGTCAAAGAAGGAAGACCAATATTAAACTTGAAAAGACGAACTGAACCTGCATTTACTAGAATAGAGCCTCAGACAGAGAATGTCGCAGTACAAACGGATGGCAAGTTTAAGAAGAGTCTAATCCCAGTCAGGATAAAGTCAAGACAAGTTACAAATGTCGCAGTACAAACAGATGACTTACCTGATTCGAACAGTGTTAAAATGGTTGATAAGTTAGAGAAGCTGACATCTGAAGAAAGAAATGGTGATATAACGGAAGTAGAAGAAATAACTACACTTTGCGCAGATTTAGAGAGGAAGTTTGAAGAGTTAGAAAAGAAGAACAACAAAGAAGAAGTGAAGAATAACAGTGCAGTCATGAAACCAAGTACATTCTTGTCGATGCTATGGAGCCAAGCACAGACGAAGAAAGATAAACGACGCAGAAGAGTCCACCAAACAACTGCTAATATTTCAGAGATAGAGACTGCTGATGAGATGTTGAACAGTCTAGTGTCAAAAGGAATAGATGTTCTAGAAGACATAAAGACATTACTTCTTCAGAAAGGACAGTCAAGTCACAGTAACATTCAAGATCAAGTGCAAGATGAGAAACAAGAAGCTGACACATGCAGAAATCCAGAAAGAACTGACCTGAATTTGCAAAGTCATATACCGGTTCCAGAACTGAGTGACGTTCCCTTACATAGTGGATATTCAAGAGATGATAGCCTTAGTCCACAAAAGAATCAAGAGCAGTTGAAGCAAGTTACAGTAGCAGCACAGATAGACTCAACAACACAAACAGAGAATAAAGTTGCAGTTTCAGCAACACAAACAGAGAATAAAGCTGCAGTTTCAGCAACACAAACAGATGCTGACCTTAACACTGACACATCATGCAGGTGTACAAAAACAGTACAGAGGGTCGACAGAGGTCCGGAAGAGAAGAAAGTTATCAAGGTAGCTAACCCAAGTGAACAGGAGTTAAAGACAGAAATAAAAGACCTACTGGAGGGAGTTAGTTCTCACACAGTAGTATTAGATTATATACAGAAATGTCTGGAGAGAGAGTTTGATACAGCTGTTACGTACATTTATTACCTAAGGGGGTAGTCTTCGGTCCTGCCAAATGTACGCACCAGTTTTATGTAGTTATATTGTTTGTGCGTTCGATTGATTCACGCACTGACGTGCACAAAGCAGTGAGTGTTGCTTTGGGACGCACGGGTAACCTAGTTGAGTAGATTGTGACGTCATGATAGGGGCAGCTCGGACGACATTTTATGTCCGCAGTGTTATTATTTGATTCCTGGCAGATTTGAAGAAGCCAGCAGTTGTATTCGTATCTATTGGTCTTCATGGCGAAGCCAATAGTGGATGTCTGAAGTAAGTGTCGCCCCATTTCGTATGGCAAGTTTAATTATGTAAATTAAAGTATCAGGCCGCTCCTATTAATGGTCTAGCGGGAATTCATCGGAGATGACATTCCTAGAATTGGACACACGGAGTCGATAGCCTTTGGAATCTTTTGTAGAGGGAGAATCCATATGTGGAATCAAGTTTATGAATATAGATATATGCTTCACATGTTTAATATGCCGTTTTACCTATGCCAAAGTCGTGGTATGGATACCGAGAGGTTAGCCAAGATGAAACACTAACTTGGTTGTATTGTTATATCTGCCTTTTGTTTGGATTGGATATGCTATCCAAGAATTTTACAACAAAGTCTGGGATGCTTACAAGTATGATATAAATTATTGCTCCGTGAGAATGAATCCGTTTGCCTTAATAAACGTCCTTGGGAGAAGGTCAATGGACGTTAATTACCATGTCTGTTATATGAAATGGAAGTGATCCTTAGTCACTGGAATAAGAGAACTTAACTGTTAGAGAATCTACAACAACTTTTAACAGTGATATTAACATTTTAACGTATGATCTTCACATCTGTAACTATGATTGTCTTGTTCCACTTCGTTGGTGTCACGTCAATAAAATACATGTACAGTAAACACCGACTTGTGTGCTGCCAACACTTACCCAGTTCACCAATGCAACGATACCTGTTGGAATGTTCGTTTGAAGAAGTTTATTGACATTTTGTTCGTATTCAACCATTCGCGTGATAAAATCAATACCATTACCATAAACGGACTCCAACAGAAAATGGTGTGCCAGCGTGGTTTGAAAATAATTATTTCAAAGGAACGAACGCAAGCCAAGGAATCGTTTGAAGATGGGATTTGTTCTTTCAAGGTGAAATCATCTTAAATTTGGAACATTGTAAAAATGAATCAGAATCAACTAACCGTTACCTCAAGGTCATCAATCAACCTCCAGGTCCAGTTGTACGGTGACTAACTGCACTTGGGATCACCTATTCCTCATTACGTGCGAGCTTGTGTTGAAAAAGCAGAACGAAGTATTTTATTCCTCCAGTACATACACGGGGACGAGGCACATTGGTTGTTCTTTCCGGCACGCGAGATGAGTATAGCGTGTTGTCGTTATACACTTTATTACATTTAGCTGTGCCTTTAATGTTCATATCTATATTTTCTATATTATTTGTTATGTGTTGTGTATTCTTTGCGGGAGGTTGGGAGGTAGATCTGACGAACGAGATCCATCTCGAAGTCAATTCGGGCTCTTCGTCAGACGTTCTGTAGGACATTATTTTGCAGACTTCCCGCAGTGGAATGTTCCTACGCGTGAGCGTAGAAGGATTCTAGGTCCACTGTGTTTGGTGGTCTGTAACACCTATCTGTTCTAGCTGTTTCGTCAAGTTTTACTTGTTGTTCTCATAGTTCTTTTTAATCGTACCTTATTTTCATGATGTATTTTGTTTGTGATTATTGTCCATCTCACCTTTCCTGTCGTTTAGTTTTTTACAAAACCATTGTTTTTACACTGTGTTGTCTATTGTCTTGTTAACTATCTGATCGTAGTTATCGTCGTATATTTTTACGATATTCTATTTTAGTTATACATTTTATTTTTTTTGATTTCTACGATTGTGTTCACCCGTCCATTTTATCATGTCTTGTCGGTTATGTTTCTATTGTCTTTCTCGTTGTTCATTTCATGACATTTGATTACATAAATTTATTGATTAATAACATATTTAATAATTATATGATAACATTATATAAATTGATTTACCGTTCTTGGACAGGAACGTGTACCTTTGATTAGAGTGTAAATTAATTGGATATTAACTGAGTAACACTTATTGGAGTGAGAAAAACATTATTAGACATAATGGATATTTTGGATCATTTTCTCCGGAAGGGAGATAGAATAGGTAAATGGGGTTCAAGTTGTGAGGAATATGCCATTGAACATTTCTTACTTCAAATTACCCAGGATCTCAAGAATTTTGCTTTTCTTAGGTGCAAATATGGCTTTTCACAAGAGAAAGCAGTGAGACTTGCTAAATTATTATCCACCATTTTTTATGATGAAGGAAAAATAACTACTCAAGACAGTAGTGTTATTGAGGTGGATGAGTTGAAGAAAACCATAACGAAGCACAAGGGTAGGGAGATTGCCCTTACGAATGAGCTGCTACAACAAAAAGGGGAATATGAGAAGAAGTTGTTGGCTATGGATTTTGAAAATGCTGAGATGAAGAATAAAATGACGGTGTTGATAGAGGATAATAAGAAATTTCATGACTCTTCTTTTAACCAGAAAAGAGAGTTAGATAATGAGGTGACCTCCTTAATGAACATATTTTTCGAAGAAGATAGTGACGATGAAAAAATACCTACTGCTATTAATACTACTCTGCAGATAGATTGCAATACACACGTGGCTCAAATTCAGAGCCTGACATCTGAGGTAACTCTTTTGAGAGAAAAGTGTAATATGGAAAAAACGATGGAACAAAACATGAAAGTTTTGGATAAGAAGGTAGCAGATCTTACCTTGGCAAATCAAGAACTCAGGAATCTTCTATGTCAACAGGAGAAAGTGTCTCAGGAAAAACAGATAAATATTGAAAAATTACTCATGGAGAAAAATGAGTTAGAGAATGAAGTACGCTCAGTTAAAATATTACTTGACAAGCAGAATAAGGTCATTGGAGAATTTGATAAGTTAAATGTGACTATAAAGACAGACTGTCATGCTCATTTGGCTCAGATTCAAGAACTGACATCTGAGATTCCTCTTTTGAAATTAAGGGTTGAGGAACTTACGATTAGCCATCAAAATGCCATTGAGGCACTTGAAAAAGAAAAGGCCATTAATAAAGAACATGTCAGGAAACACACTATCGATGTTGAACATCTAACTCAAACTGCTGCTGCAGAACTCGAAGTTAAAGATTTAAATATTATGAATGGGATTGCTAGAGAGCTAGAACAAGTCAAAAGGAATTATGAGAAGTTAATGTCAGATTATGTAGATTTGAAACTAGAATCTGAAGATAATAAAATTCAACAGAAAATAGAAGCGGAAAAACAAAAAAAATTGATAATGAATCTTAGAGATAGAAAAGTCAGAAAGGGAAATAACAAGAATTGCCATTCTTTTAAAGGGAAACAATTTTGTCAAACTTCTCAGTATAATGTATCTTCTAGCCAATCTCACAGATCACGAGATTTTCATCAGAATAATTTTGGAAATAATCAAAGCAATAATTATTATCATAATGGGAAATTTAAATCACAATCTTTCAAAAACAGACAAGGTTATCAAAATAGACAGTATGGTCAATGGCACAATGGTAATGGTCATACTAACCGTGATTTTAACGTAAACAAAAATGCAAATACTAGCAATTTTGGGGATAATAACCAAAATCGATCGCTACGAAGATATAGATCTTCGAACCAGCCACGACAACACTCTAATGTTGCTTTGAGTGATACACATTCAAACAAGGAACAGGATAATAATGTTAATGCACATAGTGCTATGTCATGTTCTCTGGATTTCAAACAGGTCAAGTCTTGTGATGAGAGTAATACCCCATTCCAGCCCAAGGCGATCACGACGCTGCGACGCGGGCAAAGTATACCAAGCCTACCAGCGGCTTGTACGGCCACGTCAGCTACTGACTATGGAACAGGAAGCCTTAAATTAAATAAGGGTTTTTTTAAATGGCATTCCATGCTCTCTTTTATTCGATTCAGGCTCCAGTACTGTTGGCGTCCGGACTTCGCTGATCGACCCTAGTTGTGCGACGGGCAGGGTTGTGAAATGTGTCACGTTTGGCGGAACTGTGGAAACATTCCCCACAGCCATTATAACACTTCATACTCCATTTTTTTCAGGACAGATCCAAGCATGTCTTCTTCCAAACCCAATCTGTGATGTAATACTTGGTCGCATACATGATATAAAGGAATGTACCCCACAGCAAATTGCTGAATGGGAAAAGCAGCATATACAGGATGCCTATGCATTTAAGTCTATACCTAGAGTTGTGTCACATGCACATGCTATTAACATGTTGGGTAATGCTAATGTATCGGAATCTAGTAGTGAAAATGATTCCATGGTTCATTACGCCACTGTGGCTAATGGATTACAACCTTTACGACATGCTTCCATTCTTAAGAATGATATTAAGATTGCAACGCAACCTGTAAAGACTAGTAAGTCATATACCTTCCCTCGAATTGATCAGCAGTCAACTGATCGTAAGAAACAGGTTAATTTTGTAAAAAAAGGAAAGGATGTTCCTAATAAAAATGATAGTTGTAACTCAGGTGAGAAAACTAAAACCAATAAGGTTGTCAATAAGGTTTTAACTTTGCCTAGCAAGCAGGTGTCTACGACATGCTGTACACCTACACCTTTGTCTGGCATAAGTAATAATACTCAATTACAGGGGTATGGTACATTTAAGAACAATAATTCTACATGTAGAAATAATAAATATTGTAATTTACCTCAAAGGACTAAGGTTACTCATCAACCTTACTCCCACTCTTGTGATAATGGTACCACTTATATTGGTAGAGGTGCATCTTCTCGCACCATCCTTGTGCAAAATCTGCCACAACGAACTACTTGGCAGGCACTAGGAGATTTTCTCAACCACACGGCGGACGTTAGGTTCGTGCGTCTGTTACCTCATATCACTAACAGGTATGGTGACGCCGTGGTAACTTTTAGGACCAATAGAGATGCTCGCATGGCTATCGAGCGGGACAATGGTGTGTATTTTCACCACCATTCCCTCAGGTTACGATTAGTACCTGATTCTGCGTCACGCAGATAGTAACCTACTATATTGAATTTTGATATCACATTCTTTGATGACTCAGCCTATGCAGTCATCATTTCTTTCTTGTAATAGTCATTTGTTCTTTTTCTAGTTCTCATGAACTTTTTTCAATATAATTTTATGCCATTCGGGTTAATGAATGCGCCAGCTACCTTTGTACGCATGATGCGTCGCATATTGTCTCATCGTCCCGATGTCATTACTTATATAGATGACATCTGTCTTTTCAGTGACTCTTGGGATGAACATATTCAGGGTTTAAAATCTTTACTTTCTACCTTACGGGATTACAACTTAACAGCAAAACCTTCAAAGGCTTTTGTCGGTTTTCATGACATCTCATTTCTTGGTCACCGTATAGGTCGCGGTTTAATATATACAGAAGACAGTAACGTCTCTAAAATTTTAAACATCTCAGCACCTAAGACAAAAAAACAAGTGAGGTCACTCTTAGGACTAATACAGTTCTATTCTAAATTCATCCCTCATTTGTCTACTATAACTGCACCTCTTTCTTCGTTACTGAAGAAAGGCACACCTAATGTAATAAAGTGGTCGCAGGATCACCAAACGGCGTTAGACTATATAAAACACATTTTTTTCAAATAAGCCTTTTTTAAGGTTGCCTAACAAAGATCTCACCTTTGTTCTTCGCAGTGATGCTTCTTCCTACGCTATCGCGGCAGTTTTGATGCAAGAATACGGAGGTACCTTATTTCCAATTATGTACGTATCCAGAAAGCTTACGACGAGTGAAATGAAGTACTCCGTTCTCGATAAAGAGCTCCTTGCTCTTGTGTGGTCAATCACAAAACTGGAACGTTACCTGCTCGGCTCACACTTTGTGGTGGAGTCTGACCAGAAAGCTCTTACGGCATTGAATACTGGAAACGTTAAGTCATCAAAGTCAGCGCGTTACGCTATAGCTCTCCAGCCATTCCACTTTGAGATACGTGCTATTCCTGGAGTGCAGAATGTATTTGCAGACTGTCTTTCAAGATGCCCTAGTGAACTTGGTGAAACTAAACTACTTTTGGATCGAGACACGTCCTCACCGAAACATGAATAACTTTGTACAGTGTCGTTAATTGTACATCTGTGAATACTATGTGTAGCTCTACAGTATTCGTATATATATAACTTTCAGAATATACTTACGTATGGATTATAACATTATTTCTTGTGAAGTAACGTTTTATTAGAACGGGAACAGTGATATTAAAGTAACATTTTTTTTTAGTATGGAAACATTGGTAAAAACGACAAATAGACATTCATTAGTGTTATGGAACATATTACACTACATATCGTGTTCGTTGACTTATTTCGTGCATGGAACATTAGGAACCTATTCTTGTTGACTCTAAATAGTTCTGAACGAATATTCACAATGACTGAAATTAGAATTACTTAGAATAAATTACTAGTTATGTATTTATGTGTAATTAAGTACTAGAATTAGATTAATTCAATTTAATCAAATTGATTGTTTATAAATCACACATCTACTAACTTTATTAGTGTCTCGCAATACGTGTAGTCACGTATCCCACTACATGAGATTTTACTTTTAGATAACTAGTCAAACTTACTAGTGCTAGATATCAGTAAGTGCGTTGCTTCTTAAAGTGTTTAATTTTGCTTTGCTTCATTTTTGCACATTGTATTTCAAAATTTTCTGTTTCACTGATTCTTTTATCATTAATTATCATCAGTGTTGCTGTTCATTTTCATTTTTTGAAATCATATGTTTCAAATTTTGTTGAAAACTTAGTTGAATTTTATTATCATCTTTTTTGTTGATTTTTCATTTTCATTTTCATTTTTTCAACTTCTTTTTACTTCGAATATTACCACATCGTTCCAAAGTAGGTCGATGGTGGATGTGTGCTTTAATGCATACTGTCATTTAGTTCTATTAATTTCAAGTCAATATTCTTTTCTTAATATGATATAATTTTATGCATGTCATAAATCTTGTTGTAGTTTTGACTCACCTCTCTCGAGTAATTAGTTCGAAAAAAATTAATGGGATTAATTTTTTTTAAGGGGAGGTAATAAGGGAGCTGTTACGTACATTTATTACCTAAGGGGGTAGTCTTCGGTCCTGCCAAATGTACGCACCAGTTTTATGTAGTTATATTGTTTGTGCGTTCGATGGATTCGCGCACTGACGTGCACAAAGCAGTGAGTGTTGCTTTGGACGCACGTGTAACCTAGTTGGGTAGATTGTGACGTCATGATAGGGGCAGCTCGGACGACATTTTATGTCCGCAGTGTTATTATTTGATTCCTGGCAGATTTGAAGAAGCCAGCAGTTGTATTCGTATCTATTGGTCTTCATGGCGAAGCCAATAGTGGATGTCTGAAGTAAGTGTCGCCCCATTTCGTATGGCAAGTTTAATTATGTAACTTAAAGTATCAGGCCGCTCCTATTAATGGTCTAGCGGGAATTCATCGGAGATGACATTCCTAGAATTGGACACACGGAGTCGATAGCCTTTGGAATCTTTTGTAGAGGGAGAATCCATATGTGGAATCAAGTTTATGAATATAGATATATGCTTCACATGTTTAATATGCCGTTTTACCTATGCCAAAGTCGTGGTATGGATACCGAGAGGTTAGCCAAGATGAAACACTAACTTGGTTGTATTGTTATATCTGCCTTTTGTTTGGATTGGATATGCTATCCAAGAAGTTTACAACAAAGTCTGGGATGCTTACAAGTATGATATAGATTATTGCTCCGTGAGAATGAATCCGTTTGCCTTTATAAACGTCCTTGGGAGAAGGTCAACGGACGTTAATTACCATGTCTGTTATATGAAATGGAAGTGATCCTTAGTCACTGGAATAAGAGAACTTAACTGTTAGCGATTCTACAACAACTTTTAACAGTGATATTAACATTTTAACGTATGATCTTCACATCTGTAACTATGATTGTCTTGTTCCACTTCGTTGGTGTCACGTCAATAAAATACATGTACAGTAAACACCGACTTGTGTGCTGCCAACATTTACCCAGTTCAACCAACGCAACGATACCTGTTGGAATGTTCGTTTGATGAAGTTTATTGACATTTTGTTCGTATTCAACCATTCGCGTGATAAAATCAATACCATTACCATAAACGGACTCCAACAACAGCCTTATCGGGAAGACAAGATGAAATTCGCAGACTTGTGGTGAGAGTATTGGAGGAACTTAATTACTGGGATGTCAAATAGTGGATAGAGAGGTGTTCTCAGATGTGTCATCAAGTTACTCAGAAATTGAATAGTCAGATGAAGAAGATAGAATTATAGACTCCGACGAAAATGCAGAAGGATACTCGTCGGTCGAGTTTGGGTATGCAACGGACGAAGAAGGCCATAGATATTATGGGCCGATATATAAGAAAAGTCATCCTGGATGTACAAATCAGATAAAGAAATTTACCAAGAAGTTCCAACCAAGCATTGATGAGTTAAAAGAAAAAATAAGACGCATCATAAGAGGAAGCAATCGCAGCATCTTGTCAATAGAGTCGGTACACGGAGTGCTAGAAGTTGACTTTGATATAGACTTATCACAAAGGATAAATGAGGTAATACTGCTTATGAGAGATGTGATCCAAGAGGAGTATGACACAGTTAAGAAGAAACAAAGAATACTTATACTAGAAGTGAAGGAGACGTGTAAGAAAATCATTAAACTTAATGAACCAAACATGGACGAGTTGAAGAAGGAAATAGAAGTCATCCTAGCACAGCCTGGGTTTGACGGGTCACGAAGAACAGTACGGACATTGCTAGAAGAAAAGTATTGGACACAGTTTCTAGAGATAAGAGATGAATTAGACATGGTTATAACGAAAACGTTAGATGACAGAAACGAGAAGAGATGGAGAGAGCGGGACAATCGTGATCGAACTCAGAGGAGAAATAGAGGAAGAGGCAGATATAGATATTGCTAAGATGGTAGCGTTGGAAACGCTTAAGGCCAAGGAGGAAATGATGATGAAGTTAATAGACATGGTGAATAAGTAAGGAGAATGGGAGATAGTAGCAGGAGGCTATGTGAGGAGAATCATAGCACTATACATAAACAAAATGGCGGCGGCAGCTCAGTCTTGAGAAGACGTAGTATAATTGGTCGGTACCGTACACGAGAAAACTGAGTATACCTGACCAATAGGGCCCTGCAATAGGGGAGACAACAAGGAGATGTAAGACGTACATTTGAGGCCGCGGTAGTACGGCATAAAATGTTTTGTGGAAAAGTCGTGGTGACGACGGCAGAAATACTAGAAACGTAGATTTTTTAATGAAGCAGCGAAAGACAGCAACTATGGAACAAAATAAAGTGACAACTACAACTATCGGTCACAAGTTAATCCTAGCTTATATGATCAAGATGGGACATGGAAGATAATAGACTTTAACAATCAGCAAGAAGAAACAGTACAGCGGAGTCCAAGCCTTACAGACGACATAAAGAAACGAGAATCACTTGAGAGTCTACCTGCACTACAAAGACAACACATCAGTGTTTGCAATGTTAGTCACATGGTCACAACCATCATTCCCTATCCCTTCGTTAGCCCTAACATATTCCCTGCAACACCTGTTGCAACCTCAGTGATCATGTGAAGCGAACATGTGATGACAGAAGGAAACATCAATCAACAACTACAACTACCAGTCTACACACTACAGTTAGGACGATGAAGAAGAGACACTCTTTTGATCAACGAGAGGCCATATAATTCAGCAGAAGCGGAGTATCACAGAAGAAAAACTTGAATTAACAGCTACAACTACCAGCTTACACATTACAGTGGGGACACTGATGATAAGAGGCATCTACAAGCAACAAGATGTAACATAACTCAGCAGAACCAGAGCCGTACAAAGGAAAAAGGTGTCAACAACAACAACCACTAGCCACAAGCTAACCCCAGCTTATACACTACAGTTGGGATGATGAAGATATTATACCTTTAAGAGCACTGAGGAATAATAAAACTTATCATCATCGAAGATTTACAGCACAGCATATAAACATTATCAAGAATACTGCTAACAAAATGATAGTCCCTATACAGTCAGAACTTATCAACATAAAGCAAAGAAAACAACATTGAAGGAATGAACGACTTCACCAACACCAGACTCAAAATGTAAGCATCATCAAGTATACAAGCTATTGTCATACTGACAACAACAACATATAAATTCGTTCGTCCTCATCCTCCTGCAGAGCGACTATAAATAACATCACAACTGATACCAACTTCATCAGTACGACAGTCGTCTCTACAGTAGAGAAATTACACTGATGGAGCTTGCAAAAGAGATCTCCAAACTCGTACAAACAGTGTAATCGCCGTAAAGTACTTCCCCAGCAAATAGTACTAATTCACAGCACTCACCCAGCTATAGTGCTTAATAGGATACCCCAATCAACGGTATCCAACGGTTAGTTAGTTCATTAGGTCTCAGTGGTAAACTCAAGTAGTTGTTGACATCTCAGTACACTTACACATTTACATTATACACTAACTTTGTGAAAATAAGGTAGAACTCCGCGAAGAAACTAAATGGTGAGCATCAGTATAGATAGTGATAAACTACAGTAATCACATAGGCATGAAATTATAACGAGTGATAAACTATTTTGATCACATAGACATGAGTGATTAATCACGGGACATAATCAAAGTGTTAATAGAATAGTTTAAAGATAGACACAATTGTACTGACAAACTAGAACTGTTTCAGACTAGGATAAAAGACACAGCATGGCACAAGGCCCATACAAGATTCCGTACAAGAAAATACTCATCCATTGTTAAGTAGTTCAGATAACAATTTGTATGTTGACTAATATTATATATGTATTTCAGGTATATGTGATGGTTCAAGGCTAGAAAAGAGAAAAAATAAATAATAATTGTAAACAGAGTCAGAAGAGATGTCATAGACCAGACCACAGGATATTGAACCAGGAAATGTACTTTTTCAGATGGAGGTGCACACATTCCATTCATGATGGATGCTCCTACTCACTATAGCATTAGGTAATCGACGACACAGAGCTATGATGTGATCACAATGTTGAGATTATAGCCACTGCTTATTTGAAAAATGATGATAATACTGATCTGTATATGAATAGGTACACATGAACTTCAGATATTGATGTTGAATACTTGCTTGACTATAACCCTGGGGTACAGAGTATATAGTTCAGACAGCATTGATGATTCGACGGGTGCATCCAAGGCTAGCATCAGCCGAGCACTTCATGTTCTGACGTAGTGACATAGGTCTTTCGCTATTGCCCCAAGACAGATGGTAGGATTTTGTGTAATTAGTCGCATACACGACTGGTTAAAACATTACTATATAGACTACAGCATAGTCTCATTTGCATTTAATTTCTTCATTGCCTTTCATAATTGTCTTTGATGTTTTTGAGCCAGCTGTGGATAGTATAGAGTAGTTATGATAGTGGGATAGTTAGAGTTTGGGTATTTTTTTATATGACGCAAATGTCTCACTGCGTGATACATTTGTGTGGCCCCGGGACATATATGTCACCGTGGAGTTTTTAACAGCATTATTCATGCTGAGTTTAAGTTCAGACTAACAGTAATTTGGGGTTAATAAAATAACAGGGTATGAGAAAACGGTTTTGAAAATGTAAATAATTTATTAAAAAGGACTATATGTCTTATAAATGGGAGACATGAAACATCACTAATGTGCTTAGATGGTAAGGGAGAGAACTATTTTTAGACTTTAATATTTTCCTAGGTGTACATAATTCTGGTTTATTATAAAATTAGCATAAGGACCGTTTTAATAAGCTAGAAGTAAGAGAACATAGCAATTGAGTATAAACCACTAAGGGAGATAACAATATTATTAGCGCCCTTTACAGTTAAGAGAACGGAGAGCAGAGTAAAACGCACGTGAAAATAGTGACTAGAAATAAACAGTTATCAAGCACAGTTCACGGGGTTGACAGGGTAGAATTAAGCGTGTAGGTGGCGATAAGGGGGTGAGTAAGGATCAGTCCAGATATTGACGCGCTACTGAGCGGTCATGTTTACATAGTCTCTCCAGAAACCTCAACCAGGGTAGACGTGCCGTGCTGGGCGCTCAAGAAGTGTGAAACCTGCGGTTTGCAGAAGGTCTACAGAAATAGCTAGACATAGAAATGTAGTGATAGGAATTCAGGAGAATAGCTTAGATTTGATTGATAATTTGTGCTGTTAAACATAGGACTAGCTCATAGTTGTGCTAGTAGGACTGTGATAAGTAACGGACTTCTGTATATTACGGTAAGAGGCCTTTTGACTCTAATTATGCTTAAACTACGAAGAGAGACATGTTTTTCTCAGAAATACGCTCAACATATTATCAGAGGGTAATGACGCTCACAGTTAAGGGAGCCAGCTACAGAAGAGAATATTGAAGCAAAGGCATAATTAAAGCTTAAAAAGGGGATAACTTTTATTATCAGATAGCCAGGATGGGCTGTCATACAAAGAAGATGAGACATTGTCATTAAACAAGAATATTCAGCAAAGGGTTTACAACACTGTCATATATAAACGTTATGCGCTCTCTCACGCCAACGTAAGTATCGAAGCCAGATACTACAACACTTATCGACGTTGGATTTATAATACAAGTTTAGTTTTGATTGTGATTCCTTTTAACAGGGTATAAGACTGACCAGGTTGAAACAGATAAGAGGAAAGAAGAGTAAATGGTGAATTATATTACTAAAGAAACAACTCATGCGCTCTCTCATTAAAGAGTAAGTATGAAGATGCCACCACAGCTGCACCTGCCATTATATAACTTTGTTTAGGTGAACTATGAATTGATATTGATGCATGTAATTGAGCTATGCCTAGCAGATTATAGTGCTTTAGACAAGAGTCTACAGTAGAGAATATAATAATATATCTTTGAAAAAATACATTAAGCCTATGTCTAGAGGCCTGGATAAAAGGGAGATTGAAACATACCCTTATGAGAAAAGAATTGTGGAACTCATGTTATGTAAATAAAAGCCATTATGTTTGGAAATGCAACACTCGTTGGTTTAATCAATAAAAGGAAGTGGAGTGGGTATGTGAGAAAGAGTTAAACCTATATAGCATATATAGCCTTAAAACCACTAGTACGAGGAAGTCGCTATAACAATAAGGAGAGAAGAACGTGGTCTGGGTTGAAAAAGACGAACATTATCTCATCCAGGAATCCCCATCTCTGGCGAAAAGGGCCAGTCAAAGAGATAGCTCTAACTTTGAAGATAGGTCAAGGAAGGAAATTTGACCATTTGAAATCATAACTAGGCCTGCCACAGTCACCTAGTAGTAATAGCATTGTGACATATAAAAAGAACACCGGCACTGTCACATTACTCAAACTAAATTACTACAATATAATTAACTTAATTAAAATTAAAGTTAATTAAACTGACTTCACCATATATGAAACAGCTTTCCTTAACTGTACTCAATGGTACTCCTAAAAAAATTTTATTTCCTACTTTGTTAACTCTTTCCAAAAAATTTACAAAAAACATTTTCTACCCAGCAGAAATAGAAAGTCAGAAGAGTCCAGGACCACCACTGGTGTAAGACAAGGTGATATCCTATCACCTTACCTCTTCATACTCTTTATGGACGATGTCATCAAGGCATGTAAGGAGAGAACAAGAAAGTATTCAGTGGGGTACTGGAAGATGAGACAGGTCTATGTTTCGGAGCTAGCATTTGCTACTGATGTTGCCCTGATTTCTAAATCAGAGGCACATCTCCAATCCAACCTGCAAGTCTGGAAGGAAGAGCTGGAGAAGAGAGGGATGGTCATAAGCAGCTCTAAAACTAAATCCATGGTGATATCACGAGAAGAAAGAAAACATCAGATTAAGCTGGGAGAACAGGTCCTGGAGCAGGTCGACCACTTTAAATACCTCGGAGCTATTATAGAACGAAAGGGAGGCATCAAAGAAGAGTTGGCCACTCGAAAAGCAGCCGCTGGGAGACTTTTTCAGGCCATAAATCGAGGATTCCTCAGCAAGAGAGAGGTTGGTAAGAAAATAAAGATGGCTGTATACCGCTCCACCTATGTCCCAGTCTTGACATATGGATGCGAGTCATGGGCAATGACTACAACCCACAAAAGCCAAATCCAAACCTCAGAAATGAGGTATCTGAGGAAGGTGGTTGAAGTAACAAGAAGAGACATGGTACGCAACCAGACAATACGTTAAGGCCTTAAATCCTACCCCCTGCAGACCCAAGTAGAACAGTCCCAATTAAGATGGTTTGGCCATGTCTGCAGAATGGGAGAGATCGGTTACCACGACAAGCATGGGAAACAAAGAGCCAGGGATCCAGACCTCCAGGACGACCCAGAGTCCGCTGGGAGGACAACATTAGACAATCTTTGAAGGACCGAGGACTAGAATGGAACCAGGCCAGGAGGAAGACAGCCGATAGAATAGTCTGGCGCTCTCTCTTCCAAACTCTACACCTCACGGTAGAAGGGGAACGACTAAGTAAGTAAGATAATAGGAAGTTGGCTCTGGAATATCATAGCTATCCGCTCACGAGACAACACTGTAGCGGGAGGTTATTTAAAATTATTTATCATATGTAAGAATCCAGGTATTCATATGCTACCAGGATAGTATGCCAGTAAAGAGTTCTGGTCTTACAAGTAATACTTCAGTCTTAGAAATAAGCACTGGTGTATGGATATCATAGAAATAGTCAGACTGTGAAAACCCTGGCCCAGTTGGTAAGAAGTAGTACCAGGATTTAAGGTGTCTCCTCCCTGTGACTATCTTATGATTACCCACTTATTGTTCTATGGGGATAATTAAAATAAACATTCCACTGTAACCACAAATGTAAGAAGTGAATAATTCCTCAGGTACACCTGTTAAAATATTTTAATATTTACACTAATATTCTATTTCTGCTAGTTGGAAAAGAGCATTAAATATATAAAAAAATATTCACACAATTACTATTATTGTCTGTTTAGACTTCAAGATCTTGAATAATAAACTTTACTGGAAAACTGCTATCACTTTAACTATATCAAACTGTTCTTAGTCCTCTGACTTTACACTTTACTGTCATCAATGGTGACTGAATTTCTTAAGGTTTGAATACTGTTTTCAACTGTAGGTGTTTGTTCATATATGGGTGGTCAGTGTCTTAAAATGACACTTATCTTTCAACTTGACAATGCTGACACTGAACTGTCCTTGGTGGATATCAGATTTGGTAGACCCAGCAGTAGGGATGCCAATGACCAGTTGAAGTTCACTCTTTGGGGTCCTGCACTTTTGTGGGATTGCCTCGGATGAACTACACCGGCTTCTGATACTGGACAGTCTGGTTTGAGTTATTTCATGGAACCTGCAACATATCAGCCTTGGCTAGTATCTGGCTAGACTTGTAGCTGACTAGCACAGATGTCAGACCAGTCAGTCATCAGATGTCACCGTTATACAATCATAGTAAGTAAGGACATCATTTCAGTGATACAGAAGTATTAACATTTCAATTAATTGTAACTGACTAGCACATAAGTCCTAGTCAGAAAGTTAAACATCAAGTTATAAATAAATGTAAAGGGATGTACACATTATCATGAGCGGAAATTTATTCTCGGCTGTATACCAGATGATGTTTATTACTGATATGTTAATATTAATTCTGTATCATTGAAATGATGTTACTTGCTATGACTGTATAACTTTGACACCTGATGACTGACTTGTCTGACTTATGTGCTAGTCAGTTACACTTAATTGAAATGTTAATATTAATGCTATATCACTGAAATGATGTCCTTACTTACTATGATTGTATAACGGTGACATCTGATGACTGACTGGTCTGACATCTGTGCTAGTCAGCTACAAGTCTAGCCAGATACTAGCCAAGGCTGATATGATGTTTCAGGTTCCATGAAATAACTCAAACCAGACTGTCAAGTATCAGAAGCCTGTGTTGTTCATCAGAGGCAATCCCACAAAAGTGCAGGACCCCAAAGAGTGAACTTCAACTGGTCATTGGCATCCCTATAGCTGGGTCTACCAAGTCTGATATCTACATAGGACAGTTCAGTGTCAGCATTGTCAAGTTGAAAGATAAGTGTCATTTAAGACACTGACCACCCATATATGAACAAACAGCCTACAGTTGAAAACAGTATTCAAACCATTAAGAAATTCAGTCAATTGATGACAGTTATGTGTAAAGTCAGAGGACTAAGAACAGTGATATAGTTAAAGTGATAGCAGTTTTCAGTAAGTTTATTATTCAAGATCTTGAAGTCTAAACAGACAATAATAGTAATTGTGTGAATATTTTTTATATATTTTAATGCTCTATTCCAACTAGCAGAAATAGAATATTAGTGTAAATATTAAAATATTTTAACTGTACCTGAGGAATTATTCACTTCTTACATTTGTGGTTACAGTGAATGTTTATTTTAATTATCCCCTAGACAATAAGTAATCATAAGATAGTCACAGGGAGGAGACACCTTAAATCCTGGTACAACTTCTTACCAACTGGCCAGGGTTTTCATAGTCTGACTATTTCTATGATATCCATACACCAGTGCTTATTTCTAAGACTGAAGTATTACTTGTAAGACCAGAACTCTTTACTGGCATACTATCCTGGTAGCATATGAGATACCTGGATTCTTACATAGATAAATAATTTTAAATAACCTCCCGCTACAGTGTTGTCTCGTGAGCGGGATAGCTTTGATATTCCAGAGCCAACTTCCTATTTCTTACTTACCTAGTCGTTCCCCTTCCATCGTGAGGTGTAGAGGTTTGGAAGAGAGAGCGCCAGACTATTCTATCGGCTGTTTTCCTCCTGGCCTGGTTCCATTCTAGTCCTCGGTCCTTCAAAGATTGTCTAATGTTGTCCTCCCAGCGGACTCTGGGTCGTCCTCGGAGTCTGGATCTTTGGCTCTTTGTTTCCCATGCTTGTCGTGGTAGCCGATCTTCTCCCATTCTGCAGACATGGCCAAACCATCTTAATTGGGACTGTTCTACTTGGGTCTGCAGGGGGTAGGATTTAAGGCCTTAACGTATTGTCTGGTTGCGTACCATGTCTCTTCTTGTTACTTCAACCACCTTCCTCAGATACCTCATTTCTGAGGTTTGGATTTGGCTTTTGTGGGTTGTAGTCATTGCCCATGACTCGCATCCATATGTCAAGACTGGGACATAGGTGGAGCGGTATACAGCCATCTTTATTTTCTTACCAACCTCTCTCTTGCTGAGGAATCCTCGATTTATGGCCTGAAAAAGTCTCCCAGCGGCTGCTTTTCGAGTGGCCAACTCTTCTTTGATGCCTCCCTTTCGTTCTATAATAGCTCCGAGGTATTTAAAGTGGTCGACCTGCTCCAGGACCTGTTCTCCCAGCTTAATCTGATGTTTTCTTTCTTCTCGTGATATCACCATGGATTTAGTTTTAGAGCTGCTTATGACCATCCCTCTCTTCTCCAGCTCTTCCTTCCAGACTTGCAGGTTGGATTGGAGATGTGCCTCTGATTTAGAAATCAGGGCAACATCAGTAGCAAATGCTAGCTCCGAAATATAGACCTGTCTCATCTTCCAGTACCCCACTGAATACTTTCTTGTTCTCTCCTTACATGCCTTGATGACATCGTCCATAAGGAGTATGAAGAGGTAAGGTGATAGGATATCACCTTGTCTTACACCAGTGGTGGTCCTGGACTCTTCTGACTTTCTATTTCTGCTGGGTAGAAAATGTTTTTTGTAAATTTTTTGGAAAGAGTTAACAAAGTAGGAAATAAAATTTTTTTTAGGAGTACCATTGAGTACAGTTAAGGAAAGCTGTTTCATATATGGTGAAGTCAGTTTAATTAACTTTAATTTTAATTAAGTTAATTATATTGTAGTAATTTAGTTTGAGTAATGTGACAGTGCCGGTGTTCTTTTTATATGTCACAATGCTATTACTACTAGGTGACTGTGGCAGGCCTAGTTATGATTTCAAATGGTCAAATTTCCTTCCTTGACCTATCTTCAAAGTTAGAGCTATCTCTTTGACTGGCCTTTCTTGCCAGAGATGGGGATTCCTGGATGAGATATTGTTCGTCTTTTTCAACCCAGACCACGTTCTTCTCTCCTTATTGTTATAGCGACTTCCTCGTACTAGTGGTTTTAAGGCTATATATGCTATATAGGTTTAACTCTTTCTCACATACCCACTCCACTTCCTTTTATTGATTAAACCAACGAGTGTTGCATTTCCAAACATAATGGCTTTTATTTACATAACATGAGTTCCACAATTCTTTTCTCATAAGGGTATGTTTCAATCTCCCTTTTATCCAGGCCTCTAGACATAGGCTTAATGTATTTTTTCAAAGATATATTATTATATTCTCTACTGTAGACTCTTGTCTAAAGCACTATAATCTGCTAGGCATAGCTCAATTACATGCATCAATATCAATTCATAGTTCACATAAACAAAGTTATATAATGGCAGGTGCAGCTGTGGTGGCATCTTCATACTTACTCTTTAATGAGAGAGCGCATGAGTTGTTTCTTTAGTAATATAATTCACCATTTACTCTTCTTTCCTCTTATCTGTTTCAACCTGGTCAGTCTTATACCCTGTTAAAAGGAATCACAATCAAAACTAAACTTGTATTATAAATCCAACGTCGATAAGTGTTGTAGTATCTGGCTTCGATACTTACGTTGGCGTGAGAGAGCGCATAACGTTTATATATGACAGTGTTGTAAACCCTTTGCTGAATATTCTTGTTTAATGACAATGTCTCATCTTCTTTGTATGACAGCCCATCCTGGCTATCTGATAATAAAAGTTATCCCCCTTTTAAGCTTTAATTATGCCTTTGCTTCAATATTCTCTTCTGTAGCTGGCTCCCTTAACTGTGAGCGTCATTACCCTCTGATAATATGTTGAGCGTATTTCTGAGAAAAACATGTCTCTCTTCGTAGTTTAAGCATAATTAGAGTCAAAAGGCCTCTTACCGTAATATACAGAAGTCCGTTACTTATCACAGTCCTACTAGCACAACTATGAGCTAGTCCTATGTTTAACAGCACAAATTATCAATCAAATCTAAGCTATTCTCCTGAATTCCTATCACTACATTTCTATGTCTAGCTATTTCTGTAGACCTTCTGCAAACCGCAGGTTTCACACTTCTTGAGCGCCCAGCACGGCACGTCTACCCTGGTTGAGGTTTCTGGAGAGACTATGTAAACATGACCGCTCAGTAGCGCGTCAATATCTGGACTGATCCTTACTCACCCCCCCCACCTACACGCTCCCATCGCCACCTACACGCTTAATTCTACCCTGTCAACCCCGTGAACTGTGCTTGATAACTGTTTATTTCTAGTCACTATTTTCACGTGCGTTTTACTCTGCTCTCCGTTCTCTTAACTGTAAAGGGCGCTAATAATATTGTTATCTCCCTTAGTGGTTTATACTCAATTGCTATGTTCTCTTACTTCTAGCTTATTAAAACGGTCGTTATGCTAATTTTATAAACCAGAATTATGTACACCTAGGAAATATTAAAGTCTAAAATAGTTCTCTCCCTTACCATCTAAGCACATTAGTGATGTTTCATGTCTCCCATTTATAAGACATATAGTCCTTTTTAATAAATTATTTACATTTTCAAAACCGTTTTCTCATACCCTGTTATTTTATTAACCCCAAATTACTGTTAGTCTGAACTTAAACTCAGCATGAATAATGCTGTTAAAAACTCCACGGTGACATATATGTCCCGGGGCCACACAAATGTATCACGCAGTGAGACATTTGCGTCATATAAAAAAATACCCAAACTCTAACTATCCCACTATCATAACTACTCTATACTATCCACAGCTGGCTCAAAAACATCAAAGACAATTATGAAAGGCAATGAAGAAATTAAATGCAAATGAGACTATGCTGTAGTCTATATAGTAATGTTTTAACTAAAGTATCTCATCAATCATTACTCATATATAACATAAATATGTGAACATACATTATTACATATTGTATTTACCTAATATACATGGGTCGACATGGAACTGCCTCTGGAAGCAGAGGTTTGTCAGTCCTTAATATGTCTATAATATCTGCCGTCAATGTCAGTGTTACATTGTAGCGGTCAGATAGGCAGAGTGTAGAAGATCTATAACATATAGCATCACCAAGCATGCATTAACTAAATATCCCCAAAGTGATAGCAAGAAATATGTGTTGCTACGTCAGAATGTGATGTGCTCTGCTGATGCTAGCCTTGGATGCACCAGTCGAATTACCAGTCGTGTATGCGACTAATTACACAAAATCCTACCATCTGTCTTGGGGCAATAGCGAAAGACCTATGTCACTACGTCAGAACATGAAGTGCTCGGCTGATGCTAGCCTTGGATGCACCCGTCGAATCATCAATGCTGTCTGAACTATATACTCTGTACCCCAGGGTTATAGTCAAGCAAGTATTCAACATCAATATCTGAAGTTCATGTGTACCTATTCATATACAGATCAGTATTATCATCATTTTTCAAATAAGCAGTGGCTATAATCTCAACATTGTGATCACATCATAGCTCTGTGTCGTCGATTACCTAATGCTATAGTGAGTAGGAGCATCCAACATGAATGGAATGTGTGCACCTCCATCTGAAAAAGTACATTTCCTGGTTCAATATCCTGTGGTCTGGTCTATGACATCTCTTCTGACTCTGTTTACAATTATTATTTATTTTTTTTCTTTTCTAGCCTTGAACCATCACATATACCTGAAATACATATATAATATTAGTCAACATACAAATTGTTATCTGAACTACTTAACAATGGATGAGTATTTTCTTGTACGGAATCTTGTATGGGCCTTGTGCCATGCTGTGTCTTTTATCCTAGTCTGAAACAGTTCTAGTTTGTCAGTACAATTGTGTCTATCTTTAAACTATTCTATTAACACTTTGAATATGTCCCGTGATTAATCACTCATGTCTATGTGATCTAAATAGTTTATCACTCGTTATAATTTCATGCCTATGTGATTACTGTAGTTTATCACTATCTATACTGTTGCTCACCATTTAGTTTCTTCGCGGAGTTCTACCTTATTTTCACAAATTTAGTGTATAATGTAAATGTGTAAGTGTACTGAGATGTCAACAACTACTTGAGTTTACCACTGAGACCTAATGAACTAACTAACCGTTGGATACCGTTGATTGGAGTATCCTATTAAGCACTATAGCTGGGTGAGTGCTGTGAATTAGTACTATTTGCTGGGGAAGTACTTTACTGCGATTACACTGTTTGTACGAGTTTGGAGATCTCTTTTGCAAGCTCCATCAGTGTAATTTCTCTACTGTAGAGACGACTGTCGTACTGATGAAGTTGGTATCAGTTGTGATGTTATTTATAGTCGCTCTGCAGGAGGATGAGGACGAACGAATTTATATGTTGTTGTTGTCAGTATGACAATAGCTTGTATACTTGATGATGCTTACATTTTGAGTCTGGTGTTGGTGAAGTCGTTCATTCCTTCAATGTTGTTTTCTTTGCTTTATGTTGATAAGTTCTGACTGTATAGGGACTATCATTTTGTTAGCAGTATTCTTGATAATGTTTATATGCTGTGCTGTAAATCTTCGATGATGATAAGTTTTATTATTCCTCAGTGCTCTTAAAGGTATAATATCTTCATCATCCCAACTGTAGTGTATAAGCTGGGGTTAGCTTGTGGCTAGTGGTTGTTGTTGTTGACACCTTTTTCCTTTGTACGGCTCTGGTTCTGCTGAGTTATGTTACATCTTGTTGCTTGTAGATGCCTCTTATCATCAGTGTCCCCACTGTAATGTGTAAGCTGGTAGTTGTAGCTGTTAGTTCAAGTTTTTTCTTCTGTGATACTCCGCTTCTGCTGAATTATATGGCCTCTCGTTGATCAAAAGAGTGTCTCTTCTTCATCGTCCTAACTGTAGTGTGTAGACTGGTAGTTGTAGTTGTTGATTGATGTTTCCTTCTGTCATCACATGTTCGCTTCACATGATCACTGAGGTTGCAACAGGTGTTGCAGGGAATATGTTAGGGCTAACGAAGGGATAGGGAATGATGGTTGTGACCATGTGACTAACATTGCAAACACTGATGTGTTGTCTTTGTAGTGCAGGTAGACTCTCAAGTGATTCTCGTTTCTTTATGTCGTCTGTAAGGCTTGGACTCCGCTGTACTGTTTCTTCTTGCTGATTGTTAAAGTCTATTATCTTCCATGTCCCATCTTGATCATATAAGCTAGGATTAACTTGTGACCGATAGTTGTAGTTGTCACTTTCTTTCGTTCCATAGTTGCTGTCTTTCGCTGCTTCATTAAAAAATCTACGTTTCTAGTATTTCTGCTGTCGTCACCACGACTTTTCCACAAAACATTTTATGCCGTACTACCGCGGTCTCAAATGTACGTCTTACATCTCCTTGTTGTCTCCCCTATTGCAGGGCCCTATTGGTCAGGTATACTCAGTTTTCTCGTGTACGGTACCGACCAATTATACTACGTCTTCTCAAGGCTGAGCTGCCGCCGCCATTTTGTTTATGTATAGTGCTATGATTCTCCTCACATAGCCTCCTGCTACTATCTCCCATTCTCCTTACTTATTCACCATGTCTATTAACTTCATCATCATGGCCTCCTTGGCCTTAAGCGTTTCCAACGCTACCATCTTAGCAATATCTATATCTGCCTCTTCCTCTATTTCTCCTCTGAGTTCGATCACGATTGTCCCGCTCTCTCCATCTCTTCTCGTTTCTGTCATCTAACGTTTTCGTTATAACCATGTCTAATTCATCTCTTATCTCTAGAAACTGTGTCCAATACTTTTCTTCTAGCAATGTCCGTACTGTTCTTCGTGACCCGTCAAACCCAGGCTGTGCTAGGATGACTTCTATTTCCTTCTTCAACTCGTCCATGTTTGGTTCATTAAGTTTAATGATTTTCTTACACGTCTCATTCACTTCTAGTATAAGTGTTCTTTGTTTCTTCTTAACTGTGTCATACTCCTCTTGGATCACATCTCTCATAAGCAGTATTACCTCATTTATCCTTTGTGATAAGTCTATATCAAAGTCAACTTCTAGCACTCCGTGTACCGACTCTATTGACAAGATGCTGCGATTGCTTCCTCTTATGATGCGTCTTATTTTTTCTTTTAACTCATCAACGCTTGGTTGGAACTTCTTGGTAAATTTCTTTATCTGATTTGTACATCCAGGATGACTTTTCTTATATATCGGCCCATAATATCTATGGCCTTCTTCGTCCGTTGCATACCCAAACTCGACCGACGAGTATCCTATCCTTCTGCATTTTCGTCGGAGTCTATAATTCTATCTTCTTCATCTGACTATTCAATGTCTGAGTAACTTGATGACACATCTGAGAACACCTCTCTATCCACTATTTGACATCCCAGTAATTAAGTTCCTCCAATACTCTCACCACAAGTCTGCGAATTTCATCTTGTCTTCCCGATAAGGCTGTTGTTGGAGTCCGTTTATGGTAATGGTATTGATTTTATCACGCGAATGGTTGAATACGAACAAAATGTCAATAAACTTCTTCAAACGAACATTCCAACAGGTATCGTTGCGTTGGTTGAACTGGGTAAATGTTGGCAGCACACAAGTCGGTGTTTACTGTACATGTATTTTATTGACGTGACACCAACGAAGTGGAACAAGACAATCATAGTTACAGATGTGAAGATCATACGTTAAAATGTTAATATCACTGTTAAAAGTTGTTGTAGAATCGCTAACAGTTAAGTTCTCTTATTCCAGTGACTAAGGATCACTTCCATTTCATATAACAGACATGGTAATTAACGTCCGTTGACCTTCTCCCAAGGACGTTTATAAAGGCAAACGGATTCATTCTCACGGAGCAATAATCTATATCATACTTGTAAGCATCCCAGACTTTGTTGTAAACTTCTTGGATAGCATATCCAATCCAAACAAAAGGCAGATATAACAATACAACCAAGTTAGTGTTTCATCTTGGCTAACCTCTCGGTATCCATACCACGACTTTGGCATAGGTAAAACGGCATATTAAACATGTGAAGCATATATCTATATTCATAAACTTGATTCCACATATGGATTCTCCCTCTACAAAAGATTCCAAAGGCTATCGACTCCGTGTGTCCAATTCTAGGAATGTCATCTCCGATGAATTCCCGCTAGACCATTAATAGGAGCGGCCTGATACTTTAAGTTACATAATTAAACTTGCCATACGAAATGGGGCGACACTTACTTCAGACATCCACTATTGGCTTCGCCATGAAGACCAATAGATACGAATACAACTGCTGGCTTCTTCAAATCTGCCAGGAATCAAATAATAACACTGCGGACATAAAATGTCGTCCGAGCTGCCCCTATCATGACGTCACAATCTACCCAACTAGGTTACACGTGCGTCCAAAGCAACACTCACTGCTTTGTGCACGTCAGTGCGCGAATCCATCGAACGCACAAACAATATAACTACATAAAACTGGTGCGTACATTTGGCAGGACCGAAGACTACCCCCTTAGGTAATAAATGTACGTAACAGCTCCCTTATTACCTCCCCTTAAAAAAATTAATCCCATTAATTTTTTTTCGAACTAATTACTCGAGAGAGGTGAGTCAAAACTACAACGAGAAGTTGAAAAAAATGAAAATGAAAATGAAAAATCAACAAAAAAGATGATAATAAAATTCAACTAAGTTTTCAACAAAATTTGAAACATATGATTTCAAAAAATGAAAATGAACAGCAACACTGATGATAATCAATGATAAAAGAATCAGTGAAACAGAAAATTTTGAAATACAATGTGCAAAAATGAAGCAAAGCAAAATTAAACACTTTAAGAAGCAACGCACTTACTGATATCTAGCACTAGTAAGTTTGACTAGTTATCTAAAAGTAAAATCTCATGTAGTGGGATACGTGACTACACGTATTGCGAGACACTAATAAAGTTAGTAGATGTGTGATTTATAAACAATCAATTTGATTAAATTGAATTAATCTAATTCTAGTACTTAATTACACATAAATACATAACTAGTAATTTATTCTAAGTAATTCTAATTTCAGTCATTGTGAATATTCGTTCAGAACTATTTAGAGTCAACAAGAATAGGTTCCTAATGTTCCATGCACGAAATAAGTCAACGAACACGATATGTAGTGTAATATGTTCCATAACACTAATGAATGTCTATTTGTCGTTTTTTACCAATGTTTCCATACTAAAAAAAAATGTTACTTTAATATCACTGTTCCCGTTCTAATAAAACGTTACTTCACAAGAAATAATGTTATAATCCATACGTAAGTATATTCTGAAAGTTATATATATACGAATACTGTAGAGCTACACATAGTATTCACAGATGTACAATTAACGACACTGTACAAAGTTATTCATGTTTCGGTGAGGACGTGTCTCGATCCAAAAGTAGTTTAGTTTCACCAAGTTCACTAGGGCATCTTGAAAGACAGTCTGCAAATACATTCTGCACTCCAGGAATAGCACGTATCTGAAAGTGGAATGGCTGGAGAGCTATAGCGTAACGCGCTGACTTTGATGACTTAACGTTTCCAGTATTCAATGCCGTAAGAGCTTTCTGGTCAGACTCCACCACAAAGTGTGAGCCGAGCAGGTAACGTTCCAGTTTTGTGATTGACCACACAAGAGCAAGGAGCTCTTTATCGAGAACGGAGTACTTCATTTCACTCGTCGTAAGCTTTCTGGATACGTACATAATAGGAAATAAGGTACCTCCGTATTCTTGCATCAAAACTGCCGCGATAGCGTAGGAAGAAGCATCACTGCGAAGAACAAAGGTGAGATCTTTGTTAGGCAACCTTAAAAAAGGCTTATTTGAAAAAATGTGTTTTATATAGTCTAACGCCGTTTGGTGATCCTGCGACCACTTTATTACATTAGGTGTGCCTTTCTTCAGTAAAGAAGAAAGAGGTGCAGTTATAGTAGACAAATGAGGGATGAATTTAGAATAGAACTGTATTAGTCCTAAGAGTGACCTCACTTGTTTTTTTGTCTTAGGTGCTGAGATGTTTAAAATTTTAGAGACGTTACTGTCTTCTGTATATATTAAACCGCGACCTATACGGTGACCAAGAAATGAGATGTCATGAAACCGACAAAAGCCTTTGAAGGTTTCGCTGTTAAGTTATAATCCCGTAAGGTAGAAAGTAAAGATTTTAAACCCTGAATATGTTCATCCCAAGAGTCACTGAAAAGACAGATGTCATCTATATAAGTAATGACATCGGGACGATGAGACAATATGCGACGCATCATGCGTACAAAGGTAGCTGGCGCATTCATTAACCCGAATGGCATAAAATTATATTGAAAAAAGTTCATGAGAACTAGAAAAAGAACAATGACTATTACAAGAAAGAAATGATGACTGCATAGGCTGAGTCATCAAAGAATGTGATATCAAAATTCAATATAGTAGGTTACTATCTGCGTGACGCAGAATCAGGTACTAATCGTAACCTGAGGGAATGGTGGTGAAAATACACACCATTGTCCCGCTCGATAGCCATGCGAGCATCTCTATTGGTCCTAAAAGTTACCACGGCGTCACCATACCTGTTAGTGATATGAGGTAACAGACGCACGAACCTAACGTCCGCCGTGTGGTTGAGAAAATCTCCTAGTGCCTGCCAAGTAGTTCGTTGTGGCAGATTTTGCACAAGGATGGTGCGAGAAGATGCACCTCTACCAATATAAGTGGTACCATTATCACAAGAGTGGGAGTAAGGTTTGATGAGTAAAAACCTTAGTCCTTTGAGGTAAATTACAATATTTATTATTTCTACGTGTAGAATTATTGTTCTTAAATGTACCATACCCCCTGTAATTGAGTATTATTACTTATGCCAGACAAAGGTGTAGGTGTACAGCATGTCGTAGACACCTGCTTTGCTAGGCAAAGTTTAAAACCTTATTGACAACCTTATTGGTTTTAGTTTTCTCACCTGAGTTACAACTATCATTTTTATTAGGAACATCCTTTCCTTTTTTTACAAAATTAACCTGTTTCTTACGATCAGTTGACTGCTGATCAATTCGAGGGAAGGTATATGACTTACTAGTCTTTACAGGTTGCGTTTGCAATCTTAATATCATTTCTTAAGAACTAGAAGCATGTCGTAAAGGTTGTAATCCATTAGCCACAGTGGCGTAATGAACCATGGAATCATTTTCACTACTAGATTCCGATCCATTAGCATTACCCAACATGTTAATAGCATGTGCATGTGACACAACTCCAGGTCTAGACTTAAATTCATAGGCATCCTGTATATGCTGCTTTTTCCCATTCAGCAATTTGCTGTGGGGTACATTCCTTTATATCATGTATGCGACCAAGTATTACATCACAGATTGGGTTTGGAAGAAGACATGCTTGGATCTGTCCTGAAAAAAATGGAGTATGAAGTGTTATAATGGCTGTGGGGAATGTTTCCACAGTTCCGCCAAACGTGACACATTTCACAACCCTGCCCGTCGCACAACTAGGGTCGATCAGCGAAGTCCGGACGCCAACAGTACTGGAGCCTGAATCGAATAAAAGAGAGCATGGAATGCCATTTAAAAAAACCCTTATTTAATTTAAGGCTTCCTGTTCCATAGTCAGTAGCTGACGTGGCCGTACAAGCCGCTGGTAGGCTTGGTATACTTTGCCCGCGTCGCAGCGTCGTGATCGCCTTGGGCTGGAATGGGGTATTACTCTCATCACAAGACTTGACCTGTTTGAAATCCAGAGAACATGACATAGCACTATGTGCATTAACATTATTATCCTGTTCTTTGTTTGAATGTGTATCACTCAAAGCAACATTAGAGTGTTGTCGTGGCTGGTTCGAAGATCTATATCTTCGTAGCGATCGATTTTGGTTATTATCCCCAAAATTGCTAGTATTTGCATTTTTGTTTACGTTAAAATCACGGTTAGTATGACCATTACCATTGTGCCATTGACCATACTGTCTATTTTGATAACCTTGTCTGTTTTTGAAAGATTGTGATTTAAATTTCCCATTATGATAATAATTATTGCTTTGATTATTTCCAAAATTATTGCTGATGAAAATCTCGTGATCTGTGAGATTGGGCTAGAAGATACATTATACTGAGAAGTTTGACAAAATTTGTTTCCCTTTAAAAGAATGGCAATTCTTGTTATTTCCCCTTCTGACTTTTCTATCTCTAAGATTCATTATCAATTTTTTTTGTTTTTCCGCTTCTATTTTCTGTTGAATTTTATTATCTTCAGATTCTAGTTTCAATATCTACATAATCTGACATTAACTTCTCATAATTCCTTTTGACTTGTTCTAGCTCTCTAGCAATCCCATTCATAATATTTAAATCTTTAACTTCGAGTTCTGCAGCAGCAGTTTGAGTTAGATGTTCAACATCGATAGTGTGTGTTTCCTGACATGTTCTTTATTAATGGCCTTTTCTTTTTCAAGTGCCTCAATGGCATTTTGATGGCTAATCGTAAGTTCCTCAACCCTTAATTTCAAAAGAGGAATCTCAGATGTCAGTTCTTGAATCTGAGCCAAACATGAGCATGACAGCTGTCTTTATAGTCACATTTAACTTATCAAATTCTCCCAATGACCTTATTCTGCTTGTCAAGTAAATATTTTAACTGATCGGACTTGATTCTCTTACTCATTTTTCTCCATGCGTAATTTTTCATTATTTATCTGTTTTTCCTCAGACACTTTCTCCTGTTGACGTAGAAGATTTCTGAGTGCTTGATTGCCAAGGTAAGATCTGCTACCTTCTTATCCAAAACTTTCATGTTTTGTTCCATCGTTTTTTTCCATATTACACTTGTCTCTCAAAAGAGTTTACCTCAGATGTCAGGCTCTGAAATTTGAGCCACGTGTGTATTGCAATTCTATCTGCAGAGTAGTATTAATAGCAGTAGTATTTTTTCATCATCGTCACTATCTTCTTCGAAAAATATGTTCATTAAGGCAGGTCACCTCATTATCTAACTCTCTTTTCTGTTAAAAGAAGAGGCGATGAAATTTCTCTTATTATCCTCTATCAACACCACGTCATTTTTATTCTTCATCTCAGCATTTTCAAAATCCATAGCCAACAACTTCTCCTCATATCCCTTTTTGTTGTAGCAGCTCATTCGTAAAGGGCAATCGCCTACCCTTGTGCTTCGTTTATGGTTTTCCTTCAATCGCTCATCCACCTCAATAACACACTACTGTTCTTGATGTTAGGTTATTTTTCCTTACATCATAAAAATGGTGGATAATAATTTAGCAAGTCTCACTGCTTTCTCTTGTGAAAGCCATATTTGCACCGAAAGAAAAGCAAAATTCTTGAGATCCTGGGCTAATTTGAAGTAAGAAATGTTCAATGGCATATTCCTCACATACTTTGAACCCCATTTACCTATTCTATCTCCCTTCCGGAGAAAAGGATCCAAAATATCCATTATGTCTAATAATGTTTTTTTCTCACTCCAATAAGTGTTACTGCATTAATATACCAATTAATTTACACTCTAAATCAAAAGGTAACACGTTCCTGTCCAAGCAACGGGTAAATCAATTGATATAATGTTATCATATAATTATTAAATATGTTTATTATTCAATAAATTTTGTAATCAAATGTCATGAAATGAACAACGAGAAAGACAATAGAAAATAAACCGACAAGACTTGATAAAAAATGGCCGGGTGGAACACAAATCGTAGAAATAAAAACAAAATAAAAATGTATAACTAAAATATGAATCATCGGTAAAAATAATATACGACGAATAACTAAGATCAGCATAGTTAATCAAGACAAATAGGGACAACACAAGTTGTAAAAACCAATGGTTTTTGTAAAAAAAACTAAACGGACAGGAAAAGTTGAGATGGACAATAATCACAAACAAATTACATCCATGAAAATACGTTACGATTAAAAAGAAACTATGAGAAACAACAAGTATAAATTTCGACGAAACAGCTAGAACAGATAAGGTTGTTACAGACCACCAAACCACAGTGGACCTCGAATCCTTTTACGCTCACGCGTAGGGAACATACCACTGCGGGAAGTCTGCAAAAAAATGTCCTTCAAGAAACGTCCTGACCGAAGAGCCCGAATTGGACTTTCGAGGAATGGAACTCGTTCGTCATATCTGCCACTCCCAACTCATCCACGCAAAATAATACACAAACACATAACAAATAATATAGAAAATATAGAATATGAACATAAAAGGCAACAGCTAAATGTAATTAAGTATTCTATAGACTACAACACGCTATACTCATCTCGCGTTGCCGGATTTAATGGAAACTAACCATGTTGCCTCGTCCCCGTTGTATGCCTCCCTTACTTGTGGAATAACATACTTCCGTTCTGCTTTTTTTCAAACACAAAGCTCGCCACGTAATGAGTTGAATAGGTGTTTCCCAAGGGCAGTAAGTTCACCGCCTACAAACTGGGGAAAAAACATGGATGGTTGGATTGAAATGATCTTGACTTGGTAACGAGGTTAGTTTGATTCAGTTTCTATGTTCCAAATTTAAGATTTGATTTTCACATTGAAAGAACAAATCCAATCTTCAAAAGATTCCATTGGCTTGCGTTCGTTCCTTTGTAAATAATTATTTTTTTTTTTTTTTTTTTTTTTCAAACCACGCCTGGCCAAACCATTTTCTGTTGGAGTCCGTTTATGGGTATAATGGTATTGATTATTATCAACGCGAAATGGTTGGTATACGAATACGAACAATCCATGTCAATATCATAAACTTCTTGTAAAACGAACATTCATAACAGTATATTCGTTGCGTTGGTTGAACTGGGAAATGTTGGCAGCACTTACAAGGTCGGTGTTTACTGTACATGTATTTTCTGTGACGTGTACACCAAACGAAGTTGGAACAAGACAATGCTGTAGTTAACAGATGTGAAGATCTCATACGTTAAAATGGGGTCAATATCACTGTTTTGGAAGTTGTTGTAGAATCGTAACAGTTAAGTTTCTTATGGGGTATTCCACAGTGGACTGGGAAGGATCATTTCCCATTTCATATAACAGTTGGTTCGGATAATTAACGTCCCGTTGCACATCTCCCATCTCCCAAGGCGTTTATAAAGGCAAATACGGGTTGGATTTTCTCGGAGCAATAAGCTATACTATCATACTTGTAGTAAGCATCCCCAGAACTTTGTTGTGTAATCTTCCTTGGATAGCATATCCAAATCCAATAAAAAGGCAGATATAAATAATACAATACCAAGTTAGTGTTTCAGCTGGATAACCTCTCGGTATCCATACCACGACTTTCGGCATAGTAGGTTTAAATAAGGATATTTTACTAACACCGTCTGTGAAGCATATATCCTATATTCATTAAACTTGATTCCCACACTATGGATTCTCCCTCTACAAAAGATTCCAAAGGCTATCGACATTTCCGTGTGTCCAATTCTAGTGAATGTCATCTCCGATGAATTCCCGCCTAGACCATTAATAGGCAGCGGCCTGATACTTTAAGTTACAATAAATATAATCTTGCCCATACGAAATGGGGGCGAACACTATACTTCAGACATCCAATATTGGCTTCTGCAATGAACGACACCAATAGCATACGAATACAACTGCTGGCTTCTTCAAATCTGCAAGAGATATCAAATTTAATAAACACTAGCGGAATAAAAGTCGTCCCGAGCCTGCCCCCTATCATGACGTCACAATCTACCCCAACTATGGTCTACACCCGTCTGCAGTCCAACAAAAGCAACTCTACATCACAGCTTTGTGCACGTCCCAGTGCGCGAATCCATCGAACGCACAAACAATATAAACTACATTCTAACTTGGTGTGCGTTACTTTTGGCTGTCGGACCGAAGACTACCCCCTTAGGTAATAAATTGTACGTATCAGCTTGTATCTAACTCACTCTCCAGAACATTTCAGTATATATTCCTAATACTACTGAGTGAGAACTATAACTACCCTCCCAGTAGGTCCTTTTTTTTTCAGTACTTTAAATCCAGTTCACGCGGGCGTTAGCTCTCCTTGAATAACTTTCTTCTCTTTCCGGACCTCTGTCGGACCCTCTCGTACTGTTTTTGTACACTCTGCATGATGTGTCAGTGTTAAGGTCCCAGCATCTTGTTTGTGTGTGCTTGAAAACATGCAGCTTTAATCTCTGTTTTGGTGTTGATGAAACTGGCAACTTAATTCACTTGTTTGTGTTGTTGAGTCTATCTGTTGCTGCTACTGTAACTTGAGTTCAACTGCCTCTTGATTCTTTTGGGGACTTAAGGCTATCATCTCTTGAATCATCAACTATGTAAGGGAACGTCCACTCATTTTTCTGAAAACGCGAATATGAACTTTTGCAAAATTCAGGTCTGTTTTTCTTTCTGGATTTCTGCATGTGTCAGCATTCTTGTTTCTCATCTTGCACTTGATATTGATTGTTACTGTGTCGTGGTACTGTCCTTTCTGGAAGAAGTAATGTCTTTATGTCTTCTAGAACATCTATTTCTTTTTTGACACTAGACTGATTCAACCATTACTCTTCAGCAAGTCCTCTATCTCGTGAAATATTAGCACGTTGTTTGGCTGGACTCTCTTCTGCGTCGGTTAACTTTCTTCGTCTGTGCATGGCTCCCATAGCATCGACACGAATGTACTTAGTTTCATTGCTCTGCACTTGTTATTCATCACTTTCTTCTTTGATTGTTTTCTTCTTTTCTAACTCTTCAAACTTCCTCTCTAAATCTGCGCTAAGTGTAGTTATCTTAGCCTTAATACTTTCCGTTAGTATCATCACCATTTCTTTATTCAGATGTCAGCTTCTCTCTTACCTTTCAACCATTATAAAACTCTGTTTCGAATCAGGTACCAGTCATACTGATCTGTACTTCGACATTTGGTAACTTGTCTTGACTTTATTCCTGACTGGGATTAGACTGTATCTAAACTTGCACATTCCGTTTGTACTGAGTAAATTCTCTGTATGGGACTCTAATACAAGTAAAATGCAGGTTCAGTTCGTACCTTTTCAAGTTTAATATTGGTCGTCCATCTTTGACTTTGAATGTTTGTAGCTTTGATTTCAACAATATCCTTTATTTCTATCTTATAAAGCTTTTGCATCCAATCCGTCTACTAATTCCTTAAGCAACGAAAATCGGATTGCATATTTCCTTCAACGGTTCTTTAAGCTCTGAAGCGGTTAGTCTCTCATGCTGTTTCTCTTCTTCTGTTCTGGAAGGGTTCTTGCACTACTTTCATTTTTGTTTGAATATCTGTTCAAGTCAAACTATTTATCCTTCTCTCTGGTCTATCGATTATTGTTTATGTTGGTATTCTCACTTTTAGGCAGTTGTTGATGTTGTTGCTTTGTTTTCATCAGGAGGTGATGGTAGCCATTTTGTCGCTGTAGGACGAGGTGGTCACGGCGCCAAATTTATACTATCTGTCACAAGTGGTTGGTGATCTGCCGAACGTGGTCTCAAGGCACTTATATCGCCAATATGTCCACCTCCACATCATTTATGACTTAAAAAACAACATTAAATAAAAAACCTACTTGAGTGTTGCATTTCCAAACATAATGGCTTTTATTTACATAAACTTGAGTTACACAATTCTTTTTCTCATAAGGGTATGTTTCAAACTCGCCTTTTTATCCAGGCTTCTAGAATATTGGCTTAATGTATTTTTTCAAGAGATAATTATTATTATATTATTTAATGTAGACTTCTTGTCTAAAGCAACTATAAACCTAGCTAGGCTCATAGCTGAATTACAATGCATCAAATATTCAATACATAGTTCTACATAAATCAAAGTTTTATAAATGTCAGGTGCAGCTGTGTTGGCAATTCTGTCATACATACTCTTTTAATGATAGAGGCGCATGAGTTGATTTCTTTAGTTATCAAATTCACCATTTACTCTTCTGTCCTTCTTACTGTTTCTTCCTGGTCAGGTCTTAATACCTTGTTAAAAGGAAACACAATCAAAACTATACTTGTATTGTATCTCTCAAACGTAGATAGAAGTGTGTGTCAGTATCTGGCTTCAGATACTAACGTAGGCGTCGGAGAGAGCGCATAACGATTTTTATATCGAAAGAGTTGTAATAATTCCCTTTGCTGAATATTCCATGTTTATTGACAATGGCTCTTCCATCTTTGTATGGACAGTCCCATCCTGGCTAACTGATAATAAAAGTTAGCCACTTGTTAAGCTTTAATTATGCCTTTTGCATCAATATTTCTGACTCTGTATCTTCGCTCCCTTAACTTTGAGCGGTCATTACCCTTTCTGATAATAATGTTGAGCGTATTTCTGAGGAAAAATCCATGTCTCTCATCCGTTGTTTAAGCATTAATTAGTGTCAAATGGCCTCTGTACCGTAATATACAGAAGTCCGTTCATTTTATCACAGTCATACTAGCCCAAAATATGAGCTTAGTCCCCTAAGTTTAACAGCACATAATTATCAATCAAATCTAAGCTATTCTCCTGGTATTCCTATTCACTACATTTCTATGTCTAGCTATTTCAGTAGACTATCTGCATAACCGCAGGTTTCACACTTCTTGAGCGCCCAGCACGCGCACGTCTCAACACTGGTTGAGGTATTACTGGAAAGAAGACTGTGTAAACATGACCGCTCAGGTAAGCGCGTCATTATCCCGGATCTGATCATTTACTCACCCCCTTATCGCCACCTATCTCGCATAATTCAACTCTGTCAACCCCGTGATACTTGTGCTTCATAAACTGTTTATTTCTAGTCACTACTTTTCACGTGCGTTTTACTTCCTGCTCTCCGATATTCATAACTCGTAAAGGGCGCTCTTAATAATAATGTTATATCCCTTAGAGGTTTATACTCAAATTGCTATGCTTCTCATACATTTAAGCCTTATTAAAACGGTCGTTATGCTATTTTTATTAAACACCAGACTTTATGTACCTCCTAGAAATATTAAAGTCTAATAATCATTTCTCTCCACTTACCCTCTAAGCACATTAGTGATGTTTCATGTCTTCCCATTTATAAGAACAGAATTGTCCTTTTTAATAAATTACTTTACATTTTCTCAAACTCGTTTTCTTCATACCCTGTTATTTTATTAACGCCCAAATTACTGTTTTTTAAATCTGAACTTAAACTCAGCAAGGATAATGCAGTTAAAAAACTCCATGGGTGACACTATATGTCCCGGGCCATCACAAATGTAACACGCAGTGAGAACATTTGCGTCCTATCAAAAAATACCCAAACTCTAACTATCCCATCTATCATAAACTACTCTATACAATCCACAGCTGGCTCAAAAAATCAAAGACAATTTATGAAAGGCACATTGAAGATCATTAAATGCAAGAGGGAGACTATGCTGTAGTCTATATAGTAATGTTTTAACTAAATGTATCGCAATCAATCATTACTCATACTATAATACATAAATATGTAACATACATTATTACATATAGTATTTACCTAATATACATGGGTCGACATGGAACTGCCTCTGGAAGCAGAGGGATGAGGTTTGTCAGTCCTTAATATGTCTATAATATCTGCCGTCAATGTCCAGTGTTACATTGTAGCAGTCAGATAGGCAGAGTGTGTAGAAGATCTATAACATATAGCATCACCAAGCATGCATTAACTAAATATCCCAAGTGATAGCAAGAAATATGTGTTGCTACGTCAGAATGTGATGTGCTCTGCTGATGCTAGCCTTGGATGCACCAGTCGAATTACCCAGTCGTGTATGCGACTAATTACACAAAATCCCTACCATCTGACTTGGGGCAATAGCAAAAGACCTATTCACTACGTCAGAACATGAAGTGCTCGGTTGATGCTAGCCTTGGATGCACCCGTCGAATCATCAATGCTGTCTGAACTATATACTCTGTACCCCAGGGTTATAGTCAAGCAAAGTATTCAACATCAATATCTGAAGTTCATGTGTACCTATTCATATACAGATCAGTATTATCATCATTTTTTCAAATAAGCAGTGGGCTATAATCTCAACATTGTGATCACATCATAGCTCTGTGTCGTCGATTACCTAATGCTATAGTGAGTAGGAGCATCCATCATGAATGGAATGTGTGCACCTCCATCTGAAAAAGTACATTTCCTGGTTTCAATATCCCTGTGGTCTGGTCTATGACATCTCTTCTGACTCTGTTTACAATTATTATTTTATTTTTTTCTCTTTTCTAGCCTTGAACCATCACATATACCTGAAATATACATATACAATATTAGTCAACATACAAATTGTTATCTGAACTACTTAAACAATGGATAAGTCTTTTCTTGTACGGAATCTTGTATGGGCCTTGTGCCATGCTGTGTCTTTTTATCCTAGTCTGAAACAGTTCTAGTTTGTCAGTACAATTGTGTCTATCTTTAAACTATTCTATTTTACACTTTTGAATATGTCCCGTGATTAATCACTCAATGTGTCAGCCTATGTGATTACAAAAAATAGTACTGTTTACCACTCGTTTTATAATTTCATGCCTATGTGATTACTGTAGTTTATCACTATCTATACTGTTGCTCATCATTAAGTTTCTTCGCGGAGTTTAGTTCTACCTTATTTTCACAAAGTTAGTGTATAATGTAAATGTGTAAGTGTACTTAGATGTCAACAAACTACTTGAGTTTACCACTGAGACCTAATGAACTAACTAACCGTTGGATACCGTTGATTGGGGTACCTTATTAAGCACTATAGCTGGGTGAGTGCTGTGAATTAGTACTATTTGCTGGGGAAGTACTTTTACGGCGATTACACTGTTTGTACGAGTTTGGAGATCTCTTTTGCAAGCTCCATCAGTGTAATTTCTCTACTGTAGAGACGACTGTCGTACTGATGAAGTTGGTATCAGTTGTGATGTTTATTTATAGTACGCTCTGCAGGAGGATGAAGACGAACGAATTAATATTTTGTTGTTGTCAGCATGACAAAAGCTCGTTTACTTGTTGATGTTTACATTTTGAGTCTGGTGTTGGTGAAGTCCGTTATTTCTCCAATGTTTTCTTCTTTGCTTTATATTGATAAAGTTTCTGACTGTATAGGGACTATCATTTTGTTAGCAGTATTCTTGATAATGTTTATATGCTGTGCTGTAAATCTTCTATGGTGATAAGTTTTATTATTCCTCAGTGCTCTTAAACGTATAATATCTTCATCATCCCAACTGTAGTGTATAAGCTGGGGTTAGCTTGTGGCTAGTGGTTGTTGTTGTTGACACCTTTTTCCTTTGTACGGCTCCGGTTCTGCTGAGTTATGTTACATCTTGTTGCTTGTAGATGCCTCTTATCATCAGTGTCCTCACTGTAATGTGTAAGCTGGTAGTTGTAGCTGTTAATTCAAGTTTTTCTTCTGTGATACTCCGCTTCTGCTGAATTTAATATATGGCCTCTCGTTGATCAAAAGAGTGGGACTCTCTTCGTCATCGTCCTAACTGTAGTGTGTAGAAACTGGTAGTTGTAGTTGTTGATTGATGTTTTCCTTCTGTCATCACATGTTCGCTTCCACACATGATCACTGAGGTTTGCAACAGGTGGTTGCAGGGTATATGTTAGGGCTAACGAAGGGATAATAGGGAATGATGGTTGTGGACCATGTGACTAAAAACATTGCAAACACTGATGTGGGGTTGTCTTTGTAGTGCAGGTAGACTCTCAAGTGATTCTCGTTTCTTTATGTCGTCTGTAAGGCTTGGACTCCGCTGTACTGTTTTTCTTCTTGCTGATTGTTAAAGTCTATTATCTTCCATGTCCCCCCCCCATCTTGATCCCATATAAAAGCTAGGATTAAACTTGTGACCGATAGTAGTGTAGTTGTCACTTTCTTTCGTTCCATAGTTGCTGTCTTTCGCTGCTTCATTAAAAAATCTACGTTTCTAGTATTTCTGCCGTCGTACACCAACGACTTTTCCACAAAACATTTTATGCCGTACTACCGCGGCCTCAAATGTACGTCTTACATCTCCTTGTTGTCTCCCCTATTGCAGGGCCCTATTGGTCAGGTATACTCAGTTTTCTCGTGTTACGGTACCGACCCAATTATACTACCGGTACGTCTCAAGACTGAGCTGCCGCCGCCATTTTGTTTATGTATAGTGCTATTGATTTTCTCCTCACATAGCCTCCTGCCCATACTATCTCCCCCCCATTCTCCTTACTTATTCCACCATGTCTATTAACTTCATCATCAAAATGGCCTCCTTGGCCTTAAGCGTTTCCAACGCTACCATTCTTAGCAATATCTATATCTGCCTCTTCCTCTGTTTTTTCTCCTCTGAGTTCGATCACGATTGTCCCCGCTCTCTCCCTCTCTTCTCGTTTCTGTCATCTAACGTTTTTTCGTTATAACCATGTCTAATTCATCTCTTATCTCTAGAAAAACTGTGTCCAATACTTTTCTTCTAGCAAAATGTCCGTACTGTTCTTCGTGACCCGTCAAACCCAGGCTGTGCTAGGATGACTTCTTTATTTCCTTCTTCAACTCGTCCATGTTTGGTTCATTAAGTTTTTAATGATTTTCTTACACGTCTCCTTCACTTCTAGTATTAGTGGTTTCTTTGTTTTTCTTCTTATACTGTGTCATACTCCTCTTGGATCACATCTCTCATAAGCAGTCCATATTACCTCATTTATCCTTTGTGATAAGTCAATAACAAAGTCAACTTCTAGCACTCCATCTCACGACTCTATTGACAAGATGCTGCGATTGCTTCCACTTAACAATTATGTGCGTCCCAACCCTCCTTATTTTTTCTTTTAACTCATCAACGCTTGGTTGGAACTTCTTGGTAAAATTTCTTTATCTGATTTGTACATCCAGGATGACTTTTCTTATATATCGGCCCCAGTCGGAATATCTATGGCCTTCTTCGTCCGTTGCATACCCAAACTCGACCGACGAGTATCCTTCTGCATTTTCGTCGGAGTCTATAATTCTATCTTCTTCATCTGACGATACAATGTCTGAGTAACTTGATGACACATCTGAGAACACCTCTCTATCCACTATTTTGACATCCCAGTAATTAAGTTCCTCCAATACTCTCACCACAAGTCTGCGAATTTCATCTTTGGTCTTCCCGATAAGTCTGTATCAAACCTCTCTCTCCAGACATTTCTGTATATAATCTAATACTACTGTGTGAGAACTAACTCCCTCCAGTAGGTCTTTTATTTCTGTCTTTAACTCCTATTCACTTGGGTTAGCTACCTTGATAACTTTCTTCTCTTCCGGGACCTCTGTCGATCCTCTGTACTGTTTTTTTGTACACCTGCATGATGTGTCAGTGTTTTAAGGTCAGCATCTGTTTGTGTTGCTGAAAACTGCAGCTTTATTCTCTGTTTGTGTTGCTGAAACTGCAACTTTATTCTCTGTTTGTGTTGTTGTGAGTCTATCTGTGCTGCTACTGTAACTTGCTTCAACTGCTCTTGATTCTTTTGTGGACTAAGGCTATCATCTCTTGAATATCCACTATGTAAGGGAACGTCACTCAATTCTGGAACCGGTATATGACTTTGCAAATTCAGGTCAGTTCTTTCTGGATTTCTGCATGTGTCAGCTTCTTGTTTCTCATCTTGCACTTGATCTTGAATGTTACTGTGACTTGGACTGTCCTTTTCTGAAGAAGTAATGTCTTTATGTCTTCTAGAACATCTATTTCCTTTTGACACTAGACTGTTCAACATATCTCTCAGCAAAAAATTCCCTCCTCTATCTCTCCCCCCTTGAAATAATTATGAGCAGTTGTATAGGGGTGGAACTTTCTTCTGGCCGGTCGTTTATCTTATTCTTCGGTCTGCTGGGCATGGGTTCCCAATAGCATCGAACAAGAATGTTCACTATTGGGTTTTTCAAATTGGTACTGGTGGCATCAGGTTTTAAAAATATCCGTTCACTTCCTTTCCCTTTTTGGTTGTTTTTTTCTTTTCTTTTCCTAAACTCTTCGCAAACTTTTCCCCCCTCTCTAAATCTGCGCAAAAGTGTAAGTTATTACGTTCTTCCCTACTTTCCGTTATATCAAAACCAGTTTCTTTCCTTCAGAATGGTCAAGCATTCTCCTAACTTATCAATACCATTTTAAACCACTGTTTCGAAATCAGGTTAAAGTCCATCTGGTTTTTATATTTGTAAAAAACTTGGGGGCCGACATTTGGTAACTGGGGTCCCCCCTTTTGACTTTAAATACCTGGACTGGGAAAAATTAAAAATGACCCTCATTCCTTAAAACTTGCCATCCGTTATTTTGGGTTAAAAACTGTTCGAAACATTCTCCTTTGTCCCTGTGGCTTCAGGAAATTCTAGTACCTGCAAAGGTTCAGTTCGTCCCCCCCCTTTTCAAAGTTTTATTTTTGGTCTTCCCCTTTCCTTTTGACTTCTTGAATGGGGGGGGGAAAATTTTTGGTAAGCCTTGGGAATTTCAAACAAATCTCCTTTATATTCCCAATCCTTTTAATAATACTTTTCGCAATCCAATTCCGTCTTACTATCTCCCTTAAAATGCAAGGAAAATCGTTTGCATAAATGTCCTTCAACCGCTTTTGCTTCTGGAAAAGCGAAAGTCTCCCTCAAATGGTTGTTCCTCTTCTTTCTGTTCTGTGTAATGGTTTTCCTTGCACAACACACCATCCACTACATATCTCTTCCAAGTCAGCTCCTTCTCTGTTTGAATTGATCCCCTGTTTTTTCAAGTCATATCATCTTACCCTGTTGTTGATTGTTGTTGCTTTGTTTATCAGGAGGTGATGTAGCCATTTGGTAGCTGTAGGAGAAGGTGGTTCACGGCGCACAATTATCTATCTGTCACAGTGGTGGTGCCACTGCGACCCTGGTCTCAAGGGCACTTAATATCGCCACCTATGTCTACTCCATATCCTTTTATTGCTTATAAACCCACCCAGTGTCTCTTGCATATCCAAAACATAATGGCCTTGTATTCTATAAATTACTTGAGGTTCCCTCACACCCTTTTTCTCTTTTAGGGTAGTTTCAATCTACCTGTTACTACCGGCCTCTAGGTCCATAGGCTTATATGTTGATTTTTTTTCAAGATATATTATTATTGTTCGTCTACTGTAGACTATTGTCTAAATAACATTTTTTATCTGCTAGGCATTGCTCAATTTCTTTGCATCAATATCATTTAATAGTTCACCTGATCAACAGTTATATAATGCTAGGTGCAGCTGTGTTTTGGATGTTGCATTCTTACTCTTGTCCTGACGTCACAGCGCATGAGTTGAACCTGTTTGTAGTCAATCTACTTCAACGGCATAAGCATACACCTTTCATCCGGCTATCTGTTTCAAACCTGGTCAGTCTTATCCCACATACTCACGACTGAATCCACAATCTATAAACTAATCTTGTATTGTACAACGCCCACGTTCAATAAGTGTTGTAGTTTATGACTCCAAGATACTTACGTTGGCACGTATAAGAGTCTCATACAAGAATTAGATATGATCAGTGTTTGTAACTCCTCTCATGTTATTGTCTTCCTTTAATCCCCTATGTACTGGGTGCCGCATGTGGGTCCTAATGGTTCCTACCTATTGCTCCATATGCGACCATTTTTTCCTGGGTCTTCAAACCTTTCTGGGTAAAGGTGGCGTCGTTTCGACTACCTGTTTACGGCCGGAAGTTTAACTGTTTTCCTAGATTTTTCCTGTGATTAAACCCTCTCTGCATGGAAGAGCGAAGCTCCTGACGTTGGTTGACCTGCAAAAATGGTACCCCTCTCCCCTCCCCTACAGCCTGTCCCCTAAGACTTGTCAGTGGAAGAATGGCTCCCCAACCCGACCTTGCATCGCTGTACCATAAAAAAATGGCCTGACAATGTGTCAACCCCTTTGTTATGACAGGCCAGCTGGCTATCTGGTATAAAAGCTCCCCCCTAATGGTTTAAGCCCTTTAATTATGCTTCTGTTTATTGATTCCCCCCTTTCTTCTTGTAAAAAAAGGCCTCCCATAACTTGCTTGATCCGTCTTTACCTCTGTTAATATGTGTGCGTATTTTGTGAAAACATGTCTCTCTTCGTAGTTTAAGCATAATTAGAGTCAAAAAGGCCCTTACCTCAATTTAAGAAAGTCCGT